>CAMZMU010000063.1:128867505-129166745 GCA_947311845.1 Poa pratensis | reverse complement strand
GAACATTATTTGGATCAACATGTGTTTGACCATTTGCAAGCATAGACATAATAGTATCAATTTTGGCACTCAAGGAGGAGGTTTCCTCAACAGAATTTACCTTCTTACCTGTTGGAGCTCTCTCGGTGTGCCACTCAGAATAATTAATCATCATATCATCAAGAAGCTTTGTTGCAGCACCCAAAGTGATGGACATAAAGGTACCTCCAGCGGCCGAATCCAATAAATTCCTCGAAGAAAAATTTAATCCTGCATAGAAGGTTTGGATGATCATCCAAGTAGTCAGTCCATGAGTGGGACAATTTTTAACCAATGATTTCATTCTCTCCCATGCTGAGCAACATTTTCACTATCAAATTGCTTAAAATTCATTATGCTACTTCTCAAAGAAATAATCTTAGCAGGAGGATAATATTTTCCAATAAAAGCATCTTTGCATTTAGTCCATGAATCAATACTATTTCTAGGTAAAGATAGCAACCATTTTTAGCACGTCCTCTCAAGGAGAAAGGAAAAAGTTTCAGTTTAATAATATCACCATCTACTTCCTTGAGCTTTTGCATTTCACAAAATTCAACAAAGTTATTAAGGTGAACAGCAGTATCATCAGTACTAACACCAGAAAATAGCTCTTTCATAACAAGATTTAAAAGTGCAGGTTTAATTTCATAAAATTCTGCTGAAGCAGCAGGTGGACAATAGGTGTGCATATGAAATCATTGTTGTTCGTGCTAGTGAAATCACACAACTTAGTGTTCTCAGGAGTACTCATTTTAGCAAAATAAAAACAGTACAGAAAATAACTTGAAAGTAAACTAGATGTAAGTAACTAATTTTTTTGTGTTTTTGATAATTGAAAGCAAACAAGATAAAATAAAATAAACTAAGCAAGACAAAAACAAAGTAAAGAGATTGGAAGCGTGAAACTCCCCTTGCAGAAAACTGCTGTCTCCCCGGCAACGGCGCCAGAAAAAGAGCTGTTGACGGGAGAGCAAACAGTGACAGTCTGCTGAAGCGCTTCTAACTCCCCGGCAACGGTGCCAGGAAAATAGCTTGATGACGTGAAACACACGTTCGTTGGGAGACCCCAAGAGAAGGTATGATGTAGTCAGCAGCAAGTTTTCCCTCAGAAAGAAACCAAGGTTATCGAACCAGTAGGAGCAGCAAATCTTCAGAATGTTGTCAACGGCGCCAGAAAAATAGCTGTCGCAGGGAGTCTGGACTGTTGACGTGGAATCTGCACACAACACAATCAAACTACTTTGCCCCAACGAAACAGTGAGGTTATCAATCTCACTGGCTTGCTGAAAACAAAGGATTAAACGTATGGTGTGGAAAATGAGTATTAAATTGCAGAGAATGAAAAAGGAACGGTTTGCAGTTTGTGGTTGTTTAATCAGTGTAAAAGAATGGACCGGGGTCCACAGTTCACTAGTGGTGTCTCTCCATAAAAGATAACTAACATGTTGGGTGAATAAATTACAGCTGGGCAATTGACAAATAGTGAGCGCATGACAATGCATATATATGACATGTTGACTACTATGATATTTAATTGGGCATTACGACAAGATACATAGACCGTTATCCAACAGCATCTATGACTAATAATCCACCGCCGGGTTGTCATCCGAGTCCCCCGTTGGTATTAAGTTGCAAGCAACGGATAATTGCATTAAGTAAATCGCGTAATGTAAACAAACACATATGCCCGTGGACATAGCATCGTTAGGTTATCCCTAGTGGCAACAGCACATCCACAACCTTATAACTTTCTGTCACTGTCCCAGATTAAACGGAGGCATGAACCCACTATCTAGCATAAATACCCTCTCTTGGATTACAAGCATCTACTTGGCCAAAACATCTACGAGTAACGGAAAGTATGCAAGATCTTAAATAACATATAAGATAAATTGATAATCAACTTGACATAGTATTCAATATTCATCGGATCCCAGCAAACACAACATGTAGCATTACAATAATATGATCTTGATCATGTAGGGCAGCTCACAAGATCTAAACATGATGGCACAAAGTGGAGAGACAACCATCTAGCTACTGCTATGGACCCGTAGTCCAAGGATGAACTACTCACGCATCACTCCGGAGGCAGGCATGGCCATGTAGAAGCCTCCGGTGATGATTCCCCTCTCCGGCAGGGTGCCGGGAAGAGGTTCTGAACCCTCCCGAACTAGGGTTGATGGCGGCGCGTCTCTGGACCTTTTCGTGGATATTTGCTCAGGCACTTAGGGTTTTCGCATCGGGGGGAATAAGTAGGCGAAAGGGCGGCGGCTGCGGACCCCCGAGGGGCCCACACCACCCTAGGGCGCGGCAGAGGGGGGCCCGCGCCCTAGGTGCGTGTGGCCTCCTGGTGGCCCTCCTCTGCTGTTCCTTCACTCCGTCAGGCGTGTTCTGGAAAAAATAGGCACCCCCGTGTAGTTTCGTCCAATTCCGAGAATATTTCCAGACTAGCTTTTCTGGAATACAAAAATAGCAGAAAACAGGAACTGGCACTTCGGCATCTTGTTAATAGTTAGTCCCAAAAATGTATAAAAGTGATATAAAGTAGATGCAAAACATGTAGCAATTGGTATAAATCAGGCATGGAACATCAAAAATTATAGATACGTTTGAGACGTATCAAGGACAAACCATTGCCGTTGAAAGAATCAGACCGGTGCAGCATGTCCCGGACACGCCATCGAACTTCAGCACTGGCACCCACGCACGACGATGTCGGAGTAGGGAACCAGAACCATCAGCCTTCAACCACGAACCCACCACAAGGTGCACCATCTTCCAGCTGTCACCAGTGCAGACCACCGTCTGCATGTACTCCTGGACGAATCCTCTCTGCTCCACCTTGGCGCCGGAGACAACGCCGCGGTAACGGGGACAGAGCAGGAGGAAAAAACCATCTGATGGAGTCGTCGCCGCCGCCTCGCCGACACCATCCATGAATTCTAAAGCCACCAATCTTAAAGATCGGCAAGCACACCAACTCCGGGACGCCGCCATTAAGGACAACGCCGGTGTGGGAGAAGAGTTGAGCAGATTTATTTGCCCGGGCGCCGCTCCCACCACCCCAACGACGCGCCATGCAGAGAACTCCTAGCCCTAAGTACCATGCAAAAAACGGGGCCCCCCTCCCTCCTGCCGCCGGAGCGACAAGCAAAAAGAGAGGGGCCCAGCACAATCGCCGGAGATTGGAGCAGGAAAAAGCTTTTCCGCCGCCGCCGCCGCCTGGGAGACGCGGAAGACCTAGCTTGTGAAAGGAGAGAACGACAAAATCAAATTTGTTGACTGCCACCTGGACGGGCGCGACGGACGCATACGCGCGTACAAGGCCACCGCGCGCGAGGCGGCCGGCCGAGCGAGCCACGGGAAAGATCCCCGCGCAGCGTACGTGCGGCCAATAGGGAGATGTACATCTCGCGGAGGCCAGCCTCTGTGTCTGCCATGCACGTATGAAGCAAGTATGTCCATGTAAGAAAAAAAACAAGTATGTGCATCGCATGGGCAGGTACAACAATATTAGATTACAGTGTAGTAAATATTACGGCTCGCTTTCGGCTCGATAAATTTTAATAAATATCTTGAAATGGATATATTGATCGTTGTGCGCATTTGTTGTTGCGCGCATTGGTCGTTTCATGTGCTACGACTCGGCTTCGTCTCGATGGCTCTGCTTCGCAGAGTTCTAAGTGCCTATGGTGTATCATCTCGGCTGCGCCTCTTTCTAGACGCCTACTGTAGTCGTATATGCACGAATATTAGGAAAGTACAAAGTATGAGATTTGTAATACAAATGACAGTGTACAAACTAAATAGAGCATGAAGTACAAAATAAACAGGCAGTACAACTACACAGAAATAGTAGTACAAAAGTACACAGAAAGTACAATTACACAGAAACGGAGTACAAAAATACACAAAATGTACAACTACACAGAACATGAAGTACAAAAGTCCACGGAAGTAGGAGTACAAAGTACACAGAACAAGATGTACAAAATACACAGAACAGGATGTACAAACTATATATAACCGGGAGTAAAAAAAAGTTCGTCAAAACCTATCTACATGGGATCTAGTTTTGAAGATCTCGACGCGAGGAGCTCGAAAGTGAAAACGGTTCGTGATTTGGATAAACGGTTCTCGAGATATTTCGTTTTCAAAATTCGGTTTAGAAAAATAAAAGCAAAATGCTGTCCTCACACCTCTCGTACCGGCGGATTCTCTAACTAGCTGAAGCGCAGTCAGAGGCTGACTTACCCATGCCCGATGCCACTCAATTTTTATCTAACGGCTGCTGCTTCTATTCCCTTTGTTAGCACAGACCAAACAGCCCAGCCCAGTTTGTTAGCCCACCAAAGTCCCAGTTCGAAGCAGAGAAGGGGAAACAGAGGATTTGCGCGGGACTAGAGCGACGGAAAAGATTTTGGCGGGCAAAACCTGTGTGTTGGTCTCTCCTCGCTGTGTATCTGGTCTTGGCGATCGAGGGGTATCGGTGGCAGTCCTGATTGGCCGGCGATCGCGGGGCATCTCCTCGCGCTGTCTTTGGTCTTGGCGATCGAGGTGCATCGGCTGCAGTCTTGATCGGCGGGCGATCGCGGGGAATTGGCGGCAGTCCTAATCGGCGGGCGATCGGTTGGAATCGGCGGCAGTTCTGATTGGTAGCGCACGCAATTCCCCGTGAATGCGTGCGCTATTTTGTTATTTTGGGTTGAATGTGTTGGAGCTTGCTGAAATCTGTGCTAAAATGTATAAATCCATCTGCTGCAGTGCCTTTTGTTGGAGGTTATATTCATATGTGAAACGGTGTAGTAATTTCTTTGTTGGAGGTTAAGTTCGGATGTTTCTGTCCTCTGTTTATTAAACTGAATGTCTGAATGTCTGTTCTCAGTTTCTGAACTGTACCGCTTCATTTAAACACTAAACTGGGGCTCGTGCTAGTGTGCTACTCCCGAACGTGGGCTGGCTTCTAAACTGCAGCCTCAAGCTGGGCTTAACGTGGGCTGGCCTTGCATTTGTGCGTTGAGAGAGGGGAGGAAAGCAGCAGCCACAGGATGTGGAACGGATGGCATCCGGCATAGGAAAGGCTGCCTCTAACTTGCTGAAGCGCAGTCAGAAAATCCGGCCGCTTTCTTATCTTTCTCTCTTCCTTTTCACTTTTAATCTGGGAGTGACACTTGGCGGACATGCAAACAACCGTGGGGAACCGAGTAATCAGAAGGCGACACTTGTCACGATGAGAGCGAATGTGAGGTTCCTTGGAACCGTGATTTTCAGGCGCCGTCGTTTTCGGCAACAGCATTATGAACGAATCATTGAGCACACCAAAGTGCTGGTCCAGACCCATCAAGATTGCCTTGAGGCCTTGAGGGCCGCCAACAAGTCTACTTGATGAAAGGCTTCAATTATTATTTACCTTTTCAATTGGCAAAGCGAGTGCCCGTTCCCAACTTCTCTTGTACCTCGACACGCATCCTGGGTGCATTGTCAATCGGCGCACACCGACTGAAGAAAGAGTGATCACCGTGCCCCGCTCCGTCGCTGTCATCGCCGTCGCCGTCGACCGGGGCCGAAGATGAGAAGCTAAATGCAACAAAAAGGTAAAGGGAAACCCGGGCAGCCTGCCACCTCCCCGTGAGCGGCCGTCTCCGGTTTCGCCAGCGTCCTGCGTCCTCGTCACTCCCATCCGCCGTGATCGCCAAATATATATACGGGCCGCCGCCTGCAGCTCCAAACCAGATCAAATCAAACCAACAACCTTCTCCGATCAGTGTTAGTCAACTCACCGTTTCCGTTTGATTGTCATATATGGCGGCGACCGAGGCGGCGGCTGCTCCGGGTCCGGTGGCGGAGGAGGAGGGGAGGAGCAAGACGGTGGTGCTGGTCGCCGTGGACGACAGCGACCACAGCTACCGCGCGCTCGAGTGGGCCGTGCGGCACGTGGCGAACGCCGGCGTGCCTGCCGAGCTCGTCGTCGTCCACGCCAAGCAGGCCCCGTCCTCCGTCGTCACCATGGGCGGCGCCGGTACGTCGCCAACTTACCAACCCCCTCTCTAATCCTTCCTCGTTCCGTCTTCCAGCTCGGAGTTCTCGTGCTGAATTCTGGGGATTCGATCGTCTGTTTCAGCCGTTGCCGGGGACGTGGTCAGGTACGTGGAGGAGGACCTGCGCCGGAGGGCCGACGAGGTCGTCGAGAGGGCGCGCCGCCTCTGCGTCGCCAACTCGGTAACAGCCACCACCAACTCACTTAATCGCACTGCTCTATCTATCGAGACGTTGCATCGCTGTAACTTGGCTGCTACTGCTTATACGGAATTCGCAGGTGCAGTGCGTGGTGGAGATGGTGGAAGGGGAGCCGAGGTACGTCCTCTGCAACGCCGTCGACAAGCACGGCGCGGACCTGCTCGTCGTCGGCAGCCACGGCTACGGCGCCATCAAGAGGTAATTGATTTGCTGCTCTTCTTCTCCCGTGATTCTGAATGCAGGTTTCGCCTGAAGCTAATGGTGATGGATTTTGTTTGAACTCTTACCTATTGCAGGGCATTTCTTGGCAGCGTGAGCGACTACTGCGCCCACCACGCGCACTGCTCCGTCATGATAGTGAAGCAGCCCAAGCCCAAGAAATGATCAACACTTCCCGTTTGAGATCGTGTCCAGTTCCAGTATCCAGATTCTGACATTTGCGTGCCGACGAACTGTATCACTAAATTACTCCTACTAGTTGTTTGCTCCTCCAGATGTAATACGGCGCCTCACATGTTTGCCTTTGGTTCATCTAATATCATCACTGTTCAATGCCACGAAGCTATTCTATGTTTTTTATGAGGCGGTATATTGATATAACAAGGTCCCACATGTCAATGCAATGAACTATTCTCACCCTCTCAAAATTCAAGTCCCAAGTCAAACTGTCTAAAATTTGGCCAACTTCATAAGGTTTGGTATTGTAGATGTTTGATATTTCTGTATAGTTCTGAAACTTGAGAAAGCTTGATTTAGAGCAAAACAAACAGTAGGGACATATATTTTGGATGTAGTAACCGTGGGCCCTCATTCCATTGAATGCTCCTAGTCTCCTACCTCTGCTTACCAAGGTCCCCCGTGTCACCGACAACCACTGTGAGTTTGACGATAGTATTACTGGTATGTTGCGAAAGATACAGTGCCCGAGCGAAGGAGAGGCCGTTGTTTGGGCGCTCCTTAATATGTGGGGGAGAGAAGAAAGAGAAAGCGTGTTCTGTGTGCACTTTTACACGGAGATCCCTGGGGTTTCCTGAAATTACAGATCAGTCCTTCGGAGGTTTTTTTTGTAAGTTGTTACACTGCAACGGTGTTTGGACCATTGGATTCGTGATCAACGGCGCGGAGGTGCTCGGGCTGTATCTTTCGTGAATGAACAGTGCCCGAGCGAAGGAGAGGCCGTTGTTTGGGCGCTCCTTAATATATGGGGTAATACGGTCTCTGCCTCAGCCTGATAAGAGGCACTCCCTCCATTTCAAAATACTTTACTTAGCTTTGTTTAAATATAGATGTATCTAGACATATCTTAATCAATAGATAAATCTATATTTAGACAAATCCACGTCAAGTATTTTGAAACGGAGGGAGTACTTCCTCCGATCCATAATAAGTGTCGTTGTTAAGAAATCAAAACAAACAACCAAATATATTTTAAAATAAATAGAGAAAACAAATGAAACAGCTGCAGGAAACAAACCACCAATGATGGCAACTCGAAGGTAACTAGAGTGATGCCTCCAAAATTCCCTTCTCACTTATGCTCGACTGCTCGAGGGCATGAACCCGCGTCAGACAGGCGACACATAGTGGAGAGGGATACCAAGAGCCGAGACCCATCGAGATCCACCATACGATATCGTCGTTGCTGACTATCCACCCCACCACCAGCCGTTGCTAATCCCAAAAATGCTCACCAACCACCCACGTAATCCTCGAAGGGTGCCTCGAGGAAGCGAAACGATGTCTTAATGTCGTCACCGACCAAGCAGGGGACTAGGGTTTTCACGCAAGAGCAAGGGGTTGTGTGTGTGATGGGTGAGGGTGTTGCACAAACTTTGAGGAGGAAGCCAACGCCGAGGCGCCGTGGCCTCCATTGTCGTCCAAGAGTTTCGCTGCTCAGATCACTGCACAACATCCACCCAACCAAAATGCAGTCTTGTTTGGCACGAGGCTACGAGCTACCAGATCCAGCCGAGGAGAGATAGCCGAGGAAGTGGGTATATAATTCCCTTCAAGATCACCCCACCAAAATCCAGGCGACAGGGACGCCCAACATGTCGTGCACCAAGATCGCAGTCAGCACAACAAGTTTACAGGCCAGCACTAACAACCTTCATTAACCGAAAAGGAGAGGGGGAGGCGGTGGGAGAGGGTTCGACATTGGGTCACCACCAAAGTGAAACGCGGGGAGGGAAAACTTTCTAGATGCTTCCACTGGGAGTAGCAAATTTCTGAAGTTCTCAAATCAGATTTAAAAGGGCTAAGATCTATTTTAGAAACTAGTTGTTTCGAACCAATAAAATGCACTCACCCAGTCTCATAACATAAGATGAACGCAAAGAAACTAAAAGTACTAGATGTGAGCGCAAAAGTAGAAAATACTAAAAGAGCTTGCAAAAAAATCCTAAAACTAAAACCGTTTACTCTCTTTTTTAAAGTGGAGGTTCACCCGTTCATAAAACTAGAAGGATACCCCGCGCGTTGCAGTGGATATCTCCATAAAAATTATATTCTCTGCATAAAGTTTTCTACGTAAATTTTCTTCATGAAGATAATATTCGATTGTGACAATAGATGGTAGGCTAAATTTAATTGATGTTAAAATATTGTGTATTTAATGAATTAAATTTTATGTTGTATGCAAATTGTTGAAATCCGCCATAGAATGAAAATAAGGGGCTAAAGAAACTAATTATTTGGATACAACCTCAGATGTCTCCTTTTCTTTCTAAATCATTTTAGCCCGCTTAAAGATGTATGAACTACAGTCCAGCGGCGGATACAGGGGGGTGCTAGCAGGGGTCTGCCCCCCCCCCCCCACCAATCTCTGGCCCCCTCAAGGAAATACAGCAAGCCCAATACTAGTACGTGTATGTATATTGCACTAATGGCCGTACTAATTACGAAATTAGTTGTACATAAGCCCAATTGCATGTGGTTGTGCACGCACCGAAGCCCAACTACAGCAGCCCATTGGCGTGCATGTCCATGTACAGGCCATCGATCGTGGAGCCTGGTCGTTCTGAACTGTCTGCTCTCGTCGTCGCGCCTCTCGGATCTCAATCAGATCGATCTGTCGATCTATGATCGATCTATGCTGTCAAGGTATTAGACCCTGCCGCTGCTAGATTGCAAGACGACTTGATTAGCTAGCGCTGACTATGGTGGCTGCTGCTGCAACCTTTGTTGATCTCGCTTTGCGTCTTTCGCGCAATCAGCCTATAAGTTAAGGTACGTGCACGTGATACTTGCTAGACAGATCTAATCCTCCCTATTCGCAGTTTAGCTACTGTTGGTTCCTTCAAAAGTTGTGGAAAAAGCAAATTTCTTACACCAATTTCTCAGTCAAATCTGCCCTAATGCTATTTTTTGATTGAGTCGTGGGTGAGTGATGACAGAAGAGACATATATGCAGATTATAGTGAAAAAATAGCAAACAATGTCGGTTTGCTTATCAATTTAATGTTTCAGATAATTTATATTCATATAGCATTATTTGCTTTTTGGCAAACATATGTTGATATGTGATTTTAGCTTAGACTTCGTCGCCACTCGCCCCCCCTATACTCAAATCCTGGCTCCGCCCCTGCTACAGTCTATGAACCCAAAGCAAAAGTTTGCACACTGGACATGTCAATAAAAAAATAACATTATGAAGGGTACGAATGAATATAGTTACAGGATTCTATGTAATAGAAAATTGAGAGAATGGTGCTGCACACCAGAGTCAGAACTGCATAGTAGTAGGTCATTACGGTAAGGCTTCAGCATATACGATTGCAAATCCAATAAATGCAGTGACAGTACAATCTTCAAAGTCTGCTGCAAGAAAGTGATTATGGTGCAAAAGAGAAACAATTGATGGGAATGCGAGTGTACCAGGAAATGTAATTGCATGCCGTCTGATATACTCCCTCCGTTCTGAAAACTAAGACGTTTAAGAATTCTTCCGACAAGCTGAAAAAACGCCCAAAAGACATGTCTGCCCCTACTACTTCCTAAAAATAACATGTTATGCCCTCCCGAAGTGGTACATCGAGCGAACCGATCAATTACAAGCTTATAACGAACAGAAGCTAAAATCTGAAATCGGCGGGGTCGCTGGCCCGACCTGCCGCCCATCGCGCCGCCGCCCGACCTGCCGCCCATCGCCCTGACCCTCGCTGGGTTGTCGCTGGCCATCAACACCTCGAGGGTGCATCTCTGGCCCTCCCGCTGATCTGCATCAGGTCTGCGCAGATCCTTGCCTCTGCGCCCAAGATCTCCTCACTGGTGCATGTCGCTGGCTCTCCCGCTGATCCTCGCTGCATAAGTTGGGCGCAGATCCTTGCTGTACGCCTCAGGTCGCCGGTGCACAAGATCACCGGAGCAGCAGGACACCTCGCCAAAATCTCCATCAGGCTGCCCAGGAGAGGAGAAGCAGCAGGACACCATCTCCTCCTCAGTCGCCAAGGTTCCTCGCCTAGCCCAAGATCGCCACTGCCTCTCCATCGGAAGGACGCCCAGGTTCCTGGTGCTGCCTCGTCTCCTGCACAAGATTCACACCTCAGGTTGTCAAATAACGTCAGCACCATCAACAGATGCTCCTCTTGAAGCACAAGATCAACTACAGCAGAAACTGAAGAATAAATTGCAAGCAACTGAAGCGGATGTTATCAGAGAAGCACAAGGTTGAATCAGAGGTTATCAGAGAAGGATTACCCAAGAAATTTGAAGGAAATGGCAGCAGTTGAAGCTCAGATATTATCATGTCAAGCAGTGAAACTGTGAAAGCAAGAACTTGCTGCACTGTTACTGCACTGACAGCAAAGCAAATGAAGAACATTCAGAAAAGAATAAAAACATCCAAACAAAATTCAGGAAATGGAAGCAAATTCATCCAGGACATTATTCAGCAAGCTTGCACTGCTTGACACAACAGATTTTAAAAAAGAAATGTCAGCAATCGTTTCCATCTCACAAAAGGAGAGTTTTAAGAAGATTTCATGCAAGGATTTCATGTTCAGTTAACAATAGCTTGCTGTAGCTTGTGCCAAGTAGTGCTTGCAACAATCAACAGGAGGGAGTACACATAAACAAGTCAAAATATTGCTACTGCTACTGCAAAATCCAAGAAAAGGAAGAAAGATTTGCTGGAGTACTCAAGTGCAAGCAAAAAAATTCTTTGAGTAGCTATCATGTTCAGTAAAACTGAATCAAATGCATATCTTGCACTCCACTGCAAGGACACAAGCAGAGAGGATTTTCAGTACTTGCACAAGCAGCACTGTCAAGCAAGAACTCCAATTACTGCTCAAGAGTACAGCAGAAACAGATTTTCAGTGAGGATTAGATAAATTACACGAGCAAGCATTGTACTCCATGCACCAACAGTACAAGCATTGTACTGAAAACTGAATTACTGACAGAGCACACAACAATTCACGCACTGTACTGAGTACATCAGCTCAACTTTCAGACGAAATGGATTTACAAGATCACAGAATTTCAATCATGCACAAGATCTTGCAATTTTGCAGGGACAGAGAGAGGGGAGTACAGTACATACCGACGCCCAGAGCTCCAGGCCTAGGCAGTCTCCTCCCTCTGCTCCGGTGCTCCAGGCCAGCATCCTCCCGCTGCTCCAGCACCGCCGTCCTCTCTCGCTGCTCCAGCACCGCCATCCTTCCACTGCTCCGCTGCTCTGCTGCTCCGGCGCACATCCACATCCACATAGCTTCTCCAGAAAACAGATCCAGCGTCGGTGCATGCAGATTGGGCATCGGAGCACGCAGATCCCGTGCTTCCACGCCCGGAAGCATGTCGCCGACGTTGAAAAAATCGACCTTTAACCTCACTCTCTGGCGCAGGCGAGGTGCGATGAGGATTAGGGATGCGAGACGATTCGGGTTGGTGGGGAGCAAGGGGACAGTAGGGAGCGGCGGTGAGCGAGAGGGAGAGGGAGAGGGAGGCGGCTGAGGGGAGCGACGGGGAGGAGAATGAGAGGGCTACGGGGAGAAGACAGAGACGCGAGCGTGGGGAGAGAGAGGCGAGCGAGTGGAGGGGCAATTCTGGAAACGCGAAAATATTCGTAACGTGACAAATTTTGTACAAGAAATCCTTAAACGTCTTAGTTTTCGCTAATTTTTTTTTTAATAATACGTTTTTTAATTAAATTCAAAAATATTACGCAAAATCACAAAATTTCAGAAATAATACGGCCTCGGCCCAGGCTGGGCCGATTAGTACCTGTCGGCCCAGGCCTGGCCGATAAGCTACTAATCAGGGCATGGCTGGGCTAGCCCAGTGGACACTTATCGGCCAGGCCTGGGCCGATTAGTACTAATCGGCCAGGCCTGGGCCGACAGGTACTAATCGGCCCAGCCTGGGCCGAGGCCGTATTATTTCTGAAATTTTGTCAAAATGGGTATTATTTGTCTAATTTAGTAAAAAAAAATGTATTATTAAAAAAAAATTGGCGGGAGTAAGTAGCTAAGAGCTGTGTAGACTGTAGAACAAACGGCTTGATATTTCCACTGAAGATGGGAACTGATATACATAAATTTAACTTTGTGTAGTCCCATGACTCCCATGGCAAACTTAAATTGGGAAAATCCACCATCAAAGCCCCATAACCATACAAAAGAAATCCATGTGTTGTTCATTGAACCATCTCCTTGTCTTTAAAGAGTTGAGCAAAACCCTGTTATCCATAGTTGAATAAACATCTAAGATACCGAACAGGGGAGGGTACAACTGAATTTCAGTAAAATATTAAGTTTAATCCATAAATTTACACTGATCTGCTTAAATTCCTCAATGTAAAAAAAAAAGCGGGCAAAAGATCAAACCTCCATATTGAGACAGCAGTCACCATACTTGGACAGAATATCAATCAGAACATTGTCGGATGGATGAAATCTGAAGGTGAAGTGTTCAAGAGCGATTCAGAGTGGAGGTTCCGTGCCGGTGGCCGTCAGGAGACAAATCCATAGATGCAGTGTAGTAGCCAAATTGTTTCATGCATGGAATGGAAGAAAACCGAATGGAAACTGTAAGGAGAAGTGCCTTTCTATCAATCGAAGGGATTGAGCATAGTCACCGATGGAAACACAAAGAAGCCAAATGGAAACAGGAGTGCCTTTTCTATCAAAGCGATTGACTGGTTGTTTCTCTCGCAGAGAAGTTGGTTCGGTGCTGACTGCTGGGTAAGTGAGGATATGTAAAGACGGGAAATATCAGTGGAATATAATAAGCACCCAAAGCTTCAGTTAGTGCATGATTTAAAGGCACAACACTGGATCATATGACTATGGTGACTAAGGCTTGCGAGAAGAAGCATGATTAGTGGGTATTATTTTTTTGCTGAGCTAGCAACTTGCTCACGTGGACGTGCTGGTAGAGAAAAATAAGGTAATGGGGGTCATCTAAATGGACGGTAGACGATTCGGATCGAACGGATGTGGTTACTTGGTGATGTGGCCACCTTGCATGTGAAGATAGACAACTTAAATGATCTTTAAATGGGGTTTTGCTTTATAAGAGGTATAGATAGGAGACACACAACGCCAGCAAAACTAGGGGAGCTTTGAGAGAGGCGTTTTGTCTCCCGAGGTCACCTGCTCCTGGCTGAATGAAAAATAATAAAAAAATAGTAAAACATTTCAAAAAAAATGAAAAAGAATTAGTGATGAACAATACAAGTTCTCTACCTAAGCGCCAACTTGCGTGGTGCATGATATTTGTAATGCTCTGTGCAAAAAAAAATATTAGTGATCTAAAAATATTAAAATCTCATTTGGTCAGCTGATTTTTTTTGCACAAAGTACTACGAATGTCGTTTTAGCACAAAATTTAAAATCTCATTTGGTGAGCTCGGGAGCCAATTTGAATTTATGGGGAGGTTTGGAATCTTTTGTTATTTCTTTCCGTTCTCATCCTAAAATGGGCGCGGAGCTTTCTGTCCAGCTGTCCTTTGTTCAGCCGTTCCCACCCCCATCCAAAACACGCTTGTCTTGTCATTTGTAATGCGATCACCCGATCATGCGAGTGCGTCAGGGATCACAATGCACTGACCGGGCCGTTGCCGTACTAGCAAGTGATCGTTATCCAGGCAGCAGGGCCGGCAGTTGCAAAGCATCAAAGCTAAAACCAACAAAACGAAACGAAGCCATACTCGCCCGATATTTCTGGAACTTCCCCTATCTACAGTACCCAGAGGCGATCTCGAAGGCGTCTTCGGATTTCCCGGCGGCCGCCGGCGTATCCGCGGGATTCCTCCCCCTCCGCCGGCCGCCGCGGCGGCGGGAGGGTGGGGGATCCCCGGATCTGCGTTCCGGCGGTGTAAATAGAGGCTTTTGGGCGGCGCTGGCGTGGCGGGGTCGCCGGCGTCGGCTTTTTGGTGCGCTGCGGCCTCCCCTCTCCGGCGTCGTCGTCGACGGCGCGGCCAGGCTGCGGGTGAGCCACCCTTCTGCTGCTCTTCTCTCCGGTGTTGGCGGCAGTGTGGTGGCGAGTGGGGTGGAAGCCGGAGGAGGAGGTGCGGGTCGGCGTCTGCGGGGGTGTGCGGCGTGCTGGAGGTGGATCCGGCCGTCTCTGCGGAGGCGGGTTGGCGCGGGCCCCGGATCGGGTGCGGAAGATGCTCGGGGTGTGTCCCCGGCCGATGTTTCCTCGCCGTCTGCAGATCCAGCTCTTCGGAGCTGGTCTTCGTTGCGGTCCATCAACGTCTTGCGACTAGGAGCTCTTCCGCTCCAGGGAGGACGACTCTGGCCGGCGTGCTGGAGTTGCTCGGCGGTGAAGAAGGCGTGTTGCAGTTCTGCTGATTTCTGTATCCTTCTCTTTGTTTTCGTTGCTTGTATCCGGCTTTGTAATCCTTCCTTTGCTATATGAATACAAGTATGAAAAATTCAAAAAAAAAAAACAAAACGAAACGAAAATAAAACAAAACCGGGGCAGCCTCCTGCCGTTCGTTCCCGCCGCCAGTAATCGGTATCCACTCCCGCGACCTCGGCCCGCTGCCGGTTTCACCCTCGTCCCAGCCGTGCTCTCGCTCTGCCCGTCGCTGCGCCTGTCCCCGATATAAGTATCGCCTCGATCGCGCTGCTCATTTCATAGACCACACACAGCAACCTGCCAGCTAGTGCCAAACAAACCAAGAACCACCTCTCAGATCAGCTTCCTTGTATTGTTTGCTTGCTGCTATGGAGGAGACCAGGGCCGCACCTGCAGCGCCGGCGGCGGCGGAGGAAAGCAGTAGGAGCAAGACGGTGGTGGTGGTCGGCGTGGACGACAGCGACCACAGCTACCGTGCGCTCGAGTGGGCCGTGCGGCACGTGGCGACGGCGGCCGCCGGAGCCGAGCTCGTCGTCGTCCACGGCAAGCCGTCCGCGTCCTCCGTCGTCAGCTTCGGCAGCCCCGGTGCCGGCCGTAAATCCCTTTTTTCTAGCTCGCGTCTTCTCACCCATCAGCTCCTCTGACTCGATCGGGATTTCGTTTCAGCCGCTGCCGGGGACGTCGTGAGGTTCGTGGAGGCGGACCTGCGCAAGAGGGCGGATGACGTCGTCGACAGGGCGCGCCGCCTCTGCATCGCCAACTCGGTAACAGCCACTGCCAATTCGCCGCAATTGCTCGATCTCGAGAATGATCACACGCATTCATTGATGTAACTTGAACTACTGCTTACACGAAATCGCAGGTGCACGGCCTGATAGAGGTTATGGAAGGGGAGCCCAGGTATGTGCTCTGCAACGCCGTCGACAAGCACGGCGCGGACCTGCTCGTCGTCGGCAGCCATGGCTACGGCGCCATAAAGAGGTAAACAGATAGTTTGACTCAGTCTCTGCTTCCGAAGTTTGCTTTTCATCGGAGGAACTGGAGTCATTAGGTGTTGACGGGGTTCTGTCTGAACGTATGTTGATTTACAGGGCATTTCTTGGAAGCGTGAGCGACTACTGTGCACACCATGCGCACTGCTCCGTCATGATAGTGAAGCAGCCAAAGGAAAAGATATGATGACGGCAAAATGCGATGTTAAATCGTCTCATTATGTGCCGAGCTGAATGTTTACCTGCGTAACTGTACAATTATTTCGCTCCTCATGTGCGTAGTTTTTTTTTTGACATGCCTCATGTGCATAGTTACATCAGCGTGAGAGCAACCCATGTCAAAGAGGTGTACCGAAATATGAACTACAATAATATGTCAAATCCAGCTTGCATTTTTCAGCATTACAACACCATCACTGTTTTTTCAGATGTCTTAGAACAACCATAAATAATCCAGGTAAATGCTACAGTAAACAAAGTACATAAACCTCAAGAATCCATCCAAATAAGTTTACAGAAATATCATGCAGTAACCTAGAATAACAGAAACATAACATATGTCTAGCACTTTAACATCGGATCTAGAAGCTGACGAGATAAGCGAATATTTGAAGACCATGCCTCTATTCCTCCACTGCCCCGAGTGGCGCATCAGTTTTATTCTGATTTGGCCTGAAAGGTGCAATTGGATCAGTACACGAGTAAACGGCCATTTCGCAACCAATAATAAGTCAGCAAAAGTAATCAACAATAACTCAGCACAGGTATATAATCATATTACATCAGGAGATCGGGAGCGTGATGGGCTCCTGCTTGGGCTACGCTTCATTGGGCTTGCTGCTTCACCATTGGCAGCAGGCTGAGAGAAAGCAACTTAAGTAAGTTCCCAAGACAAAATTAACAAAAAAATAAGGTTGAGAATACTTACAGATGCCTTAGGGGATAGGGATTTTGCTGGTGATCTGCAAAAAGTTCCAAAAACAACAGAATTCAATAATCCAGAATGGAGCTTTAACAGCTGGATTCCAAGAACCTCGGTACCTCCCAAGCAATGTAATGGCCGAATGCAAGTAAAATGAGCTCATTGAAATTTAAAGCAATCAGTTCTTAAAGACATGCAGTATTGAAAGTTATTGTTTCAAAGTTACGTTAATGGCCCTCCGATTTGAAGCCTGTGAAGGAGAGCCAGGGCAAGTCAATCCTCATGTACTCAAATCCAAGCAAATACCATCGTGCCATCTTGTCCAAACCATCAATCCTTAATGCTCTACTTCAAGAGTTCCAAATTAATCCTCTATGTCCAAGCTCTGATGTAACCAGTTACAGTACATTAGGTAAAAAACAATAGATGATTTTTAGCTTCCAGTTCAGCTCCCAGTTTATTACCATACCTCGGTCAACCAATGGAGCTGGTGCAAACTGACCAAATCCCCATCCCATCCAGAATTTCCTAATACGCAATCCCTAGATCGCCGCACAATCCCTCTCATCTAAGGAGAAAATGATTCCAGGCTTTAAGAACACCGGATACTAGCCAATTCAGTTAGACGAGAAACATGTGACACCAGAGTGTGATAAAACTTGTGACAGCTCTTGAGCATCAGATAATTAATATGCAACTAGGTTTTCATTTACAGTAGGAAGACGGGTAGATGCATCTTTTTCATATAGTATTATTATCAGGTTTCAACGAGAGCATACTTCTGTCCAGATGTGCCTAAATATCATGCAGCATTTTATGATAAAAAAGATATCGTAACGTTGCCTACATTTGTTCCATTGTTCTTTTTCTTGTATATGGAGGGAGGAGGGGATATTTAAGTTGAAATGAAAGGGGCTCAGTTACCTTGATGGAGAGCGTCCCTTTGACCCTGAAGATACTGATCTCGACCGAGATCTTGATGCAGAACGGCGTGATGGTTTTTTCATTGGAGACTTACTGAAAGCATATACAATTTTTATTAGTGACTATTTATGTTATCAAGAGCCAAGAGAATTTTATCAAAGCCTGAGGCTAACCTTGGGCTCCTGCTTCTGCTGTAGCTGCGACTTCGGCTTCTGCTACGGCTTCGTGAATAGGAGCGGCTGTTTTTGCCAGCATACTCCTTCACCTTCAGAAAACAATATGGCCGTGGATCAGTTAATTTTCATAACAAGTCGATTCCCAAAATTGAACTAAAAATGGACATATGAGAGTGTACCCTTATAGGAGCTCGAGAGAAGGCATTTTTAAATTCAGTATCATCAAGCTTCCTTATCTGCAAATGGTTCATTCAAGAAAATCATTTATTTCCCTTTAAAGGCACATGAGATCTCAGTGCTCGAATAACACATATTCCACAAGATTGAGAGTGTAAGAAAAATCAGCATACATTGAAATGAAAATGAGAATTAGTCAGAAGTGAAAAGGAAAAGGGGAAGCAGAAGAACTTACAGCATACTTCATATCATCATAGTTTGTATAATCAACTATTCCGATTGTACCTAAAACAAACAATGATGTAGGTCAACAGAGGTTGCAGCAACATAGCAAATATTACTTCACGGAAAGAACCATTGTTACAACTTCTTCATTAAACCTAAAGAATGGATTAAAAATAGCATGTGCAATTGGAATCACAAAAAGCTAGACCAAATTTGTTCCTCTGTACTAAGCTTGTGCATTTGCATGCTGGTAATAATATAGTCATAGTGTAGTGCACCTCATATGCTAGCAGGGTCCAATGCATTGCAATGAATACATTGTAAATTTCAGCTTGATATGAAGAAAGCTATCATTATATCACTATTTACTAAAATACTATTAACAAAACTATGATGGAATATAAATAGGCACTAAAAGCAGGTGAAGTGATTTAGCTAATAATGCTGGCAATCAATTTGCAAACTGTTTGTCTAATCCATATGCAACTTTTGACGATCTCTGTTCAAAACAATTAAAACCGTGAGAGGAGAACTGTAGCAGGGCCCAAAATAACTCACCACCACCCTCACGGTACACCTCAGAGAAACAGACATCACCAGCCTTTCTCATGTGGTCCTGATAAAACATTCATACAACTTGAGAGGACGGGGGGGGGGGGGGTTGTGAAAAATATGATAACGCAAAAGAGAGCTGAATGGTTGAAAAATATATGGTCTTGCACTCTTTCTGCGTACCTTTAGATCTTGCCATGATGCAGAAGAAGGTAGTCCCGAAACCAGAACTGCCAAAAGTTTTCACATGAGTGCAGTTCATAGACAGAAAAATTGAGCAACCAGTACCGTTTAGATACTTTGTCATACCACGATACTCTGTATGCCTGGAGACACCACCACGGCGTTCTCCTCCCCCACCATAGCTGTTCGGTTGGGATGAAGAGTTAGCCCTCCCGCCATGTGCAAGTTCGACCTGTGCATAGAGAGAATTAGACATGTGAACTGAGAAGAGCAACGCACACAACTCACTGCACCTACCCTAAGCCGATTCCCATCAAAGTTGTAGCCATCTCGACCATGAATCGCATCTTCAGCGTCACGGGGATCTTCAAACTATATCACAGAAACATATGCTAAGAGTTAGGATATATCAACGACAAACCAGTGGCTCCTAAAAATCTCAGTTCACATCAATTAGTTGTTGGTGTCAATCTAGTAGCAAACGATTAAGAGGGCAAGCAAATACGAAAAATATTCAACAAGTTACCTCCACGAAAGCAAAGCCAGGTGGCCTTGGGGGGACCTTCAAGTCGATTTCAACAATCCGTCCATACTGCATGGAATAGATTCAACATCAGATATTCACACGGAACAGGAGTAAATTCCAATTTACAAAGCAAATTTGGGACTGTAGATTATTTCCTTATGATAGTGAATGACACAACCATCGATGCTATTTTGTGTTGATGTCCGTATGAGTAAAAATAAGCTTGAGTACTCTTACATCAAATCTATTTTGTTCCAGGAACTTAAGTAGTAAAGTATGTCACAGACTCACAGTCACCGTTTCATTAAGTAGAGAACCTGTAATGGGACTGAAAAACCAACCTTGTAGAATAGATCCTCCACCTCCCTCTCCCTGATATCCCCGGGGAGGTTCCCAACATAAATAGTCCGGCTCCAGCGCCTACTCATCCTTCCTTACTGCAACCTTTTATCACCCAAAAGCACAGATGCAATTACAAAGATGATTTACAAAAGTACATTCAGATAAATAACGAAACAGGGTCACTGAACACAACTGAAAAAAAAAATCTGGCCTTTCCAGTCTGAATCTCTGCCGAGAAAAAGAAGCGTTAGCCCCCAATAATACAGAAAAAAATTAGGTCAAAATTCCACGGAAAACATTAGAAAAAGAAATTTCACAGAAAATATGGCCTGGAATTTAATCCCCAGGGGCCGTAAGAGCACCCGCCTTTAGCTGTGGCGTACCCACGAGCCACGAGCCCTAACACCGAGAACTTGAAGGGGAATCAGAACGCGAGAGCCGCACCTACAGATCCGCACGCCGTACTACCAACCCTAGATAAGCAGAACGTGCCGCCCGAATAAACGCTACCAGATTCGCCTTGAGAACAGAGCAATAGGCGCGAGGAGAGGACAGAGGGGAGATCGTACCGGAGGAACGGCGGAGGTTTGGGTCTGCGCGCACGCCGTCGCCGAGGACGAAGGGAGTGGAAGAAGATAGGGTTTACGGCTGACGATTTAACCTCCTTCCAGCGGCTTTGGTCGGTCCGCACCGCTAATCCGCTATGTATGTACACGGGTCCCGCTTTACCAGTGTAGGCGTAACGGGAGCGGGCTGGAGTCGAATCGTGGTAGAGTTGGGCTGGACTTGACCTTCTGGTCCGGTTAGGATTAGGCCTGCGAACGATGTATAATACGGTTGCAAGACAGAGTTGCATTTACACAGGTTCTATTCTTCTAAAAAACACAGGTTCTATTTATCAAAAAAATACACAGTTTCTTAAGATCTCACATGATTATATATAAAAAAAATATCTCTCAGGATTGGATCGATTGAAGTTCATCATTGCCCCCCGGGAGGCAAACAAGGGGGCGCACAAGTTAGCTAGAGTTGCTTTTGATTCAAATTCTACTTTTTTTTTCAGGGACTATGATCCCCCTAGTTTTATTGTTCTGGATGTAATAAACAATACTAGACCAAAACAATCCCTCATCTTCTTAATGCGCCTGGTGGCGGGGAAGCAGATTTACACCGGTGCGAGATGCTTTGTGCATATTTGATGCATCGTCTTGGCACTCTGTTAGTGAGGAGATGTCAACGATCCGTTACATGTTAGTCTTGCAACCGAATGTATACCCTATGGGGTGTTAGGCGAGGCAACGAGGGGACTGCACGGGAACTCTTGAGAGGAGATACAACAATATACCCGGGTTCAAGGGATCGTGATGGGTAAAATCCCCAAATCATGATTTTCCTTTTCCCTTTTTAAATAACTCAAGTAATACAACAGAGATGTGGCAAAGCCGGTGGAGATCTATGTTACACAACCTTTGCCGGCGAGTCCGGTCCAAGGGCGTGTAGCGTGAGCGTAGTCGAAGGAGTCGTACACGCGGCACAATAACAGATGCGAAAAGTAAAAGAACACAGAGATATAGCCAGGACTGATCTTTATTATCAATGGTGTGTCTCTCTCCATACAATACATGTGTATATATAAGAGGAGAGGGGCTAGGGTTGAGGACCAATCTAGAGGGAAAACCCCCCACCCAAGAAAGGGTGGGCCCGCACGTTACACGTACGGGAGAAGTTTCCCAACACTCCCCCTTGGTCCGACAACTCGTATTGTCTATGTCTCAAAAACTCCGAAAACCCAATGGAAAAATATGGAGAAAGAGCGCATAGTATACGTCTCCTCATGTTGCACGAATTGCCTCATTAAAAACCTTATGTGAGAAACTTCATAAAAACTCACTAAAGGGAAAAGAGTACAACTCACTTAACTTTCAGGTCAAGTACTCAATCATCGGGATCGAGATTTCAGCGATGAGTTTGTGAAGATTCTCCCCCTGAACCTTGCATCTCCCTAAGTCTTATCATACCCATTTCACGAACACATCTCTCAAAGGAAGATGCTGGTAATGATTTAGTGAACAAATCAGCAAGATTTTCACACGACTTAGTATGCAAGATTCTCAATTCGTTCGACTTTTGCAATTCATGTGCATAGAAGAATTTGGGGTCGATATGTTTTGTGAGATTGCTCTTCACATAACCCGTCTGGACTTGTGCAACACAAGCTGCATTATCCTCATAGATAATAGTTGGGGTTTGGACGGTGTTCAGCCCACATGTCAGCTGGATGTGGCCGATCATCCGTCGAAGCCATACACACTCTCGTGATGCTTCATACAGTGCTATGATTTCCGTGTGGTTCGTCGAAGTTGTTACCAAAGTTTGCTTAGACGATTTCCAGGAAACTGCGGTTCCACCACAAAGGAAAACATATCCAGTCTGAGACTTGCCAGTGTGCGGGTCCGACAAGTACCCAGCATCAGCATATCCAACAAGTGAAAGGTCTTGATTCCTCCGGTAAAACAAGCCAAGATCTTTGGTCCCTTGGAGGTATCGGAAGACGTCCTTGATGCCTTTCCAATGTCTATTGGTAGGCTCAGAACTGTACCTAGCAAGCAAATTGACAGCGAACGCAATGTCCGGCCGTGTACAATTAGCGAGGTACATGAGTGCTCCAACGGCGCTCAAGTAGGGGAATTCCGGTCCCAGAATTTCCTCCCCCTCTTCCTTAGGCCTGAACGGGTCCTTATCTTGCTGCAAAGACCTCCCAATCATTGGAGTCTTTGAAGGATATGAAATCCAAATCTCTCTAACACCTTCTGGGTGTAGGCAGACTGGTGCATTAGAATCCCAACAGGGGAATGTTCAAGTTGCAAACCCAAACAAAACTTGGTTTTACCCAAATCTTTCATCTCGAATTCCGACATCAGGTAGGAACTCGCTTCCTCAATATCTCTAGGTGTATCGATTATATTCAAATCGTCCACGTACACCGAGATTATACAAAATCCATCTTGGGATCACCGTATAAAGATGCATGGGCAATTTTCGTTGCTCGTGTAGCCCTTCTGATGAAGGAAATCGCTTAAGAGATTATACCACATCCTACCAGACTGTTTAAGTCCGTACAATGTCTTCTGAAGAAGAACAATGTATAGACACCGATTTGCTCTCTTGGTTCGGAATGGGGATACCTTCTGGTACCTTCATGTAAATTTCCGAATCAAGGTTACCATATAGGTAAGCAGTGACAACATCCATCAATTTCATTGTTAAGTCCAGATTTACTGCCACTGAGATTAAGTATCTAAAGGTTATATCATCCATGACTAGGGAGTAAGTTTCCTCAATATCGACATCTGGCCGTTGAGTGAACCATTGAGCGGCGAGTCTTGCTCTATACCGATCCACCTCATGCGTGAGGTAACTGCCTCCTGCCAATCTTTCCAATCCGACCTTATTTCACAATCAGCGAGATTGTTAGGCCTAGGGTCAGGATCTATGATTGAGGCAATTCTATAGCAAAGTTAATGTCGACAATTGCCATTGCTCGGTTCCTTGACTCTCCCTTATTTATATAATTTATGGCCATTTCGTCATGGGGCGCATCTGGCGCTACCTCTTGCTCCACCGTATTTCCCAGTACAGGAGCGAGGTCCTTTAGCTTTTCCGCGCCGATGTGTGTACTCACATCTCCGCTGGATGTTCCCTCAATAGGGACATTCAAGTCCGGAATCCCGTGCACAGGACTTTCCGTACTTGTGCCAGGTCTCAATTGGCTCCCCTTTTTCTTATTAGGGGCTTTGGTGACTGTCTGTGATAAATCTCTCTTATCCTTCTTCCTCAGGCGTCCCCGAGTACTTAGGAGTTGAGAAACCGGATTTCGCGTCCTTTTAGGCCTTTGGACGGGAGCGGGTGTACCATAGTTAACTTCGGTATCTCAACCCTTTCCAGTGCATTGCACGTAGGCATATGCGACTTTCTCGCAGTTTTCAAGTCACTAAAGTGATCAGGCAGTTGATTCGCTAATGCATGCAAATCAATTTTCTTTTGGACTTCTTTATTTGTCTCGGCAGTGCGTGGGTCATGAGCGTGGATCTCCGTGACTTAGCACGTGATTTCTCGACTTTTATCATCAAGGGTTTGATTATCTCCCCCTAAAGTCGGAAAGAGATCCTCGTCAATGCAATCAGCAAAGCGGGCCGTATGACAATCACTTGTCATGGGGTCCAAATACCTGATTATGGACACAGTCTCATAAGCAACGTATATCCCCGACTTAAGGAGGAGGCCCGTTGCTGATCGCTGGTGGTGGTATCGGTACATATACCTAGCAACCGAACCTATAAAGGTGGGAAAAACTTCGGTGCCAACCCCTACGCAAGCTGCATATGAGAATGGATGTTGTAGGCTAACAGTCTAAATTTGATGAGTTTAGCAGCGTGTAACACAGCGTGCCCCAACATCTGGTTGGCGAATTACAACTTTGAAGGGGCGGTCTTGCAATGAATTTAACCAAATGCATTTTGCGTTTGGACATGCGGTACCGAATGCTCGACTGCGATTCACATTGCCATGGATTTATGTTGCAGTAGGCAAACAGTGGACCATTTAGAGAAGCGTCGATGTGTACCATAAAGTACCAAAACAACCTTGAGATGGGCTGAATCGGACCGCTTGTCCCTAGGATGCAAAAAAAATGTGGGGATTGCATCCTTCACCTTTAAGGTGGACGGTCGACTGATTAACTTCCCCGAAGAGTATGCGAAGCACACAAAATCATCAGGATTCGGGAAGTTTTTAATTTTAACATTATGACCGTTCAAGTTGTGTATTCCTCATCATACTAAGACTTAGTGGCCTAATCTATCATGCCAAATGCAAAATAGTTCAGAGCATTTGAAGGAAGTATACATAGGCGGTGCTACAAATATCGTGTAGCATAGCCCTTTTTCTAATGGAGGAAAATCTTCCAAGAACATGTTTACATTTTCATCGCGCTCGGTGATTAGGAGGTATTCCATACCATTCACAACACCGGTCTCAGCTAGAGACTATCAGCGTGAAAACCATTGAAACTTAAGGGGGTGCGAGTGACTCGGGGTACAACAATGCATCGTTAATGATCAAAGTTGTTCCCATGGGTAGTATGATAGTGGCTCTTCCGGAGCCAACTATATAAGAATCGCAGTCGGCGATTTTCATAACACTACCTCGAGATTTTATTAGACTCAAAGCACACAATTTGTCTCAAAATGGTATTTGTGTATCGTTTTCCACAAAACATGTTTACTCCATTGGTGTGCCACACGTGTTCTAAGATATTTGCATGTAATTAAAATAATGAAGCGAGGAAGTAGCGACATTATAGAACAAATGCATATACATCTCAGAACATAACATGCCATCATATTTAAATAGAGGAATTAATGAACGATAATCAAATATCATTCAACCGTCGAAATAATGAATATGTCTTGCTCTTATAGAGCTTACAAAACCAAATGTATCTCAAATAGCCTAAGGAATCATGATAAATGAAGTAGTGGAAGCTTAGACGGGCGTAGTGAACGCGCCGTTCACTTCACACTCAAACTCCAACTGTGCGAACTGCTCCTCACTGATTATAAGATCATCATCAGTGCCTACACGAGGCGCAAAAAGGGCACGCCAAGTGATCGACCTCCATAGAGACGTCGACGTCCGATGGGACCGTCGGAGCTATCTCCATGGGCGCAACTAGAAGTGCAGCAATAGGCGGAGGTGGAGGCGGCGAGAGGAGCTCAGGCGCCACCATGGGTGTCGGAGGTGCCTCCCCTGTACTGAGGCGAGGTGAGATTCATGCACCTTCTTACTAGCCTTGTACGTTGCCACAACGTCCTTAGGTGCACGGCACTGGCATGAGAAGTGTTCTGTAGAGCCGCACCGATAGCATTCCTGGGGCCTCTGCTCCCCCTTGCCTGGCTGATGCTGCTGAGCCTGGCGAGGGGGGGGGGGGGTGAGGCACCTTCTTGCCCTTCCTACCTCTCTTCTTCTTGAGAGGCACATGGGCCTTCTAGACGTTAGCATGGCCCCCTGACGGGAACTCGCCCCAAGTGGCTGCGCGAGAGAGTTCTTTTTCACAAGAGCTCATCCTGCGTCTCCTCCACCTGGAGTATGTCCACAAGCTCTGCATACTGCGTGTACTGCCCCTGGCGGTAGTTTCGCGAGGACTGTACAGCGGATTGGGGTGGAAAGTGGAGAGAGTTTTCTCAATCTTCTAGGTGTCGGTGATAGTGACACCACACATCCGAAGAGAGGTGCAAATCCGGTGCAAAGCCGAATTGTAGTCTCCCACCGTCTGGAAGTCCTGAAACCTCAGACGTATCCACTCCGCCTCCACCAGCGGGCGAACAGTGTACTTCAGTCGCTCGAAACGCTGTTTTAAGAGCATTCCAGAGGTCCAAAGCACTCCGCTCAGCCATGTACTTATTTTTCAGAGTACTGCAGAGGTGGTGACGCGGAAAATGCAGAGCCTGGGCATTCTGAACAGAGGTGATAGCGCCGGTGACCGCTTGGGTCCCCGGGCCAATTGCCTTGGTCAGCTCCCCGGGTGTGAGGAAGATCTCAACGTCCGATGCCCATGTCAGGTAGTTCAGCCCATTTTGGGCTAGCTCGGTGAACTCACGATTGACGATTCCGGCCATCTGCGATTTATGCAAATCTTATTAGATTACAGCAGGTAATCCGGATTACAGCAGGTAATCCATTGCACAAATGCGATGAAGATACAATTGTTCATTAACATGACGTTCCAATATTTAAAAACATGCTAATAATGATTTCAAAGCGATTAAAGGTAATTAAACAATTAATTCTAGCAATGAAAACATATAATCAAAGCATTATAATGACGGAAACATGTTAAGCGCATCACTAACGTGAAAAAAATGGCCCCAAAATTGACCTTCCGAAATTATTTTATGCACAAAAATACAATTTCAGCAAAATTAGACTTGACCAGGGACTGGTAAATTTATTCAACAGGAATAAAGTTATACCTAATTCTGGAAAAGTTTAAGTGCTAAAATGTAAAATACGCGCATTCGGTCCGGCCCGATCGGCAGCAGGCCGAAACTGGGCCGCAAACCGTCCGACGACCCATCATCATTCCTCTCTGCCCAGCGCTGGCCTTTGTTTTTTTTTCGACCGCATAACCGTCCGAATTGGGTCCAGAGGGCCCAGCAGCGGCCCAACCGAACCCTAGAAGGGTCGGCCGCCTCACGCGTTGACCGAGGTCGAAGCTCTGGTCGTGGTGACGGCCAGCCACGGGTGACCTCCTGGCTCGAGACCAAGGGGCGGCGGCGGGCTGTGACGGCGGCGGCGGCGGCCAGTGGGGCCGCGCGCTCGCGGTGGGTGGCGGGGCGCGCTTGCGCAGGCTCGGCGCGGGTGGCGGGCGGGCGGCCGGTGGCGTGACCTCGCACATCGCGGGGCTCGGCCGACTAGGCCTGGAGCTCGTACGCGGACGGCGCGTCGACGCGGCCATGGCGCGGATGCGGGCGGCGCGGTCACAGTGCTGCCGGGCACGGCGAGCGCGGACGGCCAGCAGGGCTCCAGCGGCGACGGCCTCGGCGCGAGGCCAGCAGGGCCAGGCGGCGGTCGGCGGCGCCCCTCGGGCGTGCGTGCTCGGACGGCACGGCCAGCAGGGCCGTCGTCCGCGGTACGGCGCTGCCGACGCGCAGGTGCGGTCAGCAGGGTACACAGCGAGCACGGTCATCTGGACCTTCTCGCGCGGAAGAGCGACGGCGGCGCCACGTAGTGCAAGGCTCGGTGTGTTGCGTGGCGGCTTGCCGACCTATGCAACACACGGCGAGCGGCTCTACGGCAGTCAGCCGACGACGTCTTTTACGCCGACATAGAAAACACTTCGGATGACAATCTTCATCGTCCGTTCATCTGGAATTGAGACGGCGCGTCGCACAGCTGGTGCATCGCGGCGGTACCGTGATCATCTGGATCACGTCCATACCGACTCCCTACGGTGCCGTCAACAAATCCCCCATGAATCCGAGAGCATCGACATTGGTCGGCGACGTATTCGTCAGCTCGGCTCTCGGGAGGGAAATCGACACCGTAGGTAATACATAATCCGTATAAAACGTATGGCAAAAACGGAAACATAGAAAGATGTAAAACCGTTGTTGCGATCGGATCTGGATTATACCTTCGCGATGAACGACGAGAGCCTGCTTGAGGGAGGCTCGATGTAGATCAGTTGGCGGAGCAGTACGTGCTGATAACGTGTTACACAACCTTTGCCGGCGAGTCCGGTCCAAGGGCGTGTAGCGTGAGCGTAGTCGAAGGAGTCGTACACGCGGCACAATCACAGATGCGAAAAGTAAAAGAACACAGAGATATAGCCAGGACTGATCTTTATTATCAATGGTGTGTCTCTCTCCATACAATACATGTGTATATATAAGAGAGAGAGGGGCTAGGGTTGAGAACCAATCTAGAGGGAAAACCCCCCACCAAGAAAGGGTGGGCCCGCACGTTACACGTACGGGAGAAGTTTCCCAACAATCTACACAAGCTTGATCAGATTTTACTTGGTGGCTCTCCTCGAAGAAAAGGGTTGTGAACTTGTGCGATTTGAATTGGGTCTTGTCCTAAGGGGTACCCCGATTAATCTACAAATTATCCTACCAATGATCGCAAGACATATGGTTTACCAATTTATAGTTGGAAGACGTTGATCTACAGGATTAAACCCGTTCGAACATGCTGCACCTTGATAAGCTTTATCATCGCTTACTTGTCAAAATATCAGTACAAAAAAGTACTACGAAATATCTCTGACACCATCTATCGTGACAAACAACCAATGGTGACCCCGCCTTTATTTTAGTTTTTGGATGAGGTTGTTTTGGTTTAGTATTATTAGAATTATTCTTAGAGGGAGGCATGAACGCCCACAAGCATCTCTCTAAGCAAATCGGTCGGGCACGGTGTTATCCGTCAAGCGTCGTACAATGTAATGCCTTGTTCGATTTGCAAGGGATTGACATGGTATCAAGGATTGAGTGGCATTAAATCAGATACAACTAAAAATCTCTCCAGATCCCCTCCAATACACTGGGCAATTGTTCGTTGGATTAAGCGAACAAGCCGTGTAGTCTCGGCAATTGTTGTCTACGTCTGTGCTTAGAGCATCTCTAGCAGAAATCTTAAACCGCGGAACCTTAAAACAGATTTACGGTTCGCGTTCTTGGTGTTTCTGAGGTCCAAAGCTCGCCATGCAGAACAGAAACCGCAAACCAAACCGCAAATTCATAGATTTTTGATTTGGCGGGAACAAACGACGAGCAATTTTCGATGTTCTTCGCTACAGATCAATGCTCGGCGGCATTTTACACAAAATACTACATTGGACACTTAATTAAATATCATCTAACTAAAAATCGCCGCCGCCCTAACCCTAGAAGGCAAAATACGGCTCACCGGAGCCACGGGCGCGGCGGCGATGCAGCGGCGGAGGAGATTCACTCCTCGTCGGAGGAGACGAGGTCGATGACCATCGTCGCGTCCTTCTGCCACTCCAACTTCTTCTTCGCGGCGGCGCGGTCCTGCTCGAGGTCCTGGTGCAGGAAGATGTCGTCGATCTCGCTGTCGCGGTCGAGCTGGGCGGCGCGCTCCTCCGCCTCCCACTTGGACCGCAGAATCGTCACCGCCACGGTGCGCTCGAGCTCCTCGTCGGGGACGAAACCCTCCGGCGCGAGGGAGGTGCCGAAGGATGCGGCGTCGTAGTCCTCCGGCGGAGGAGCTGCTCGCGGCGGCGTCAGACCAGCTCGCGTTCCCACCTGAGCCGGTCAAACTTCTCGACCTCGCGGACGAAGAGCGACGCCGGCAAGTTCTTCTTGATCCACTTGTGGGCGCTTCGCTTTCGTGCGCCGTCGCTCCAGACGACCATCGCCCGGCCAGCATCGGAGTAGTCGCCGCCGAACTTGTCGTCGCCGGGAGCTCGACGGGTTCCCTCTTTGGCGCCATCGGAGCTCGGCGGTGCCGGAACTGCAGCTGGGGCCTGTGAATCGCTCGTCGTAGGCGGCGGAGAGCTCGGCGAATCGCTCGTCGACGGCGGTGGGGAGAAAAGGTTTCGGAACTGCAAATACCCTCACGAACATCATATATGAGGGCTGGCGGCATGGATTCACGGGCCCCCTTAAACGGTTTACAGGGTGGGGCGTCTTTACGGGCGCTGTTATGGCCCAAAAAACGGCCCCAGCCCGTAAAGCTGCTGGTCTTGTAAGGGTTTACCTGTTTTAAGGTTAGAGATGCTCTTATCCTCCCTAGGTGGGATGGCAACGAGAATGTTATTCCACTGAGATAAGAACAAAACGTTGGACTCTTAGATTTCTTTGATAAAAGCTGAATTATTGTGTTGATTGGTAGCTTGAGGAATAAACATTTCAAGTACTATAAAATGGATACTTAACAACATGCACGCATCAGATTTAAGGAAACGAGCACAGAGTATACACAACCATTTAACAGAACTCCATTGGCATGGATCTCTTCTACGTACAGTGTCTCCGAATAAACACGGCAAGAGATTGTCGCGATACAAATTAAGCGAGGCGCATACGATCAGGTCCTCTTGACGGGGTCGAAGTTGGAGACGGCGACGACGGCTCCGGCGATGCCCGCGAAGACGACCCCGCCGGACACGATGCTGAGCAGGAAGTTCTTGAGCGACGGGGAGAGCCCAGGGGAGGCGGCCTCCGCGACCTCGGGCAGCACGAACGCGGCCGCCACGGCCGCCGCGGTGAGCCCGGCCGTCAGCTTCTCCTGCACGGACGCCGACGACGCCCTGACGGCCGTCATCCTCGCCGCGGGCCTGCTTCCCGCCTTGAGCACCGGCAGGGGCCGGAACGACGTCGGTTTCTTGAGCCCGGCGACGGACAGGGGCGCCGCGACGGCGGACAAGGACGCGGTGGCCATTGCGCGCGTACGTGGGTGCGTGGTGGTGGGCGTCTTCTTGGCTGGCGTGAGGTGTGTGGGGGACGGGATGGTTGGCTCGGAGAAGGTTAAAGTAGGGCGGGTGGACGCGGAGGGAAGATCGCGGCGTGCCAGGTCGGCGCGGCAGTCCGACGTGGGGAGCTCTCGTCGCGCCGTTGCGGGATAAGCTTATCCTCGGAGCAGCCATGTGGCTGCGCTCTTCCAGGTTTGGATTTCCAGCTCGGGGTCTCATTGGCTGAGGTCCCCTCATCTCCGTGTAATTTTTCTGCTCGGGTGACGTGCGAAAATGTGTGTATTGACGAAGAATACCGAGCAAGTGAGAGGAGAATAATGGTTTCTGGGACGTATTTGCTTTCAATTCGGTTCAATCTTGCTCTGCAAATTTGTTTTTAAGGATTTTTATCGCTGGAAAATACGTGGGTGCACCCGGTACCGTGTGGGTTTTATACCCTTTTGCGTGTTGAAAAGAAAAGCTGTGTACGCTTATGATATATGTGTTGTACACCTTCCCTCTTTTCTTTAGTTTAATGTGTGTGTGGACTGGAGCACAAAAGTGTAAAATTTTGTTGTACTCCAAAGTGTTTGGATATGTACTGAATCTAATAATTCATATATTTTTCACAACTTGTAAATGTGCATTTGCTCATGCTCTTACAAAGGGATTGACTTTATTGATAAATAATAGAAAGTACATCAGCTTGAATGAAGGAAGACAATTAATACATCACTGGCAAAGATACATGACAAATGTAAAATTTTATATCAAGGTTATTTGAAAGCAACGATATCTGGTTTCATGTTCAGTACCTTGACATTTCACCATGACTCGAGTGAAGAAATATCAGAATATAAAACCTAAACAAGGTGGATGAATCTCGAGCATTCAAAAGGTAGGCTAAGTTGTCCAGCAGAATAGACGAGAACTTAAGATTGTTAAACATATTCTGACAAGAGATGCACCTTTCAATGGCATGTTTTTATCAAACAATTATTTCGTCATGTTCATGTTCGTGAAGAAGACCGAAACCATTGAACATAAGAACCCTAATAAAACACATCTGACATCTTCATCGTGACTACCCCCAAGTTAGGGTTTAATCGTCATACAGAAAATTCATGGGATCAAAAGACATTGAGTCATGAGACAACGACCACTCCATGATGGAAATAGAGTCGGCACTTTTTTAATTCCTCATCGAGGCATCGCCACTATGAACACCTCAACTCAACCAAGTATAGTATAAAACTGCACATTAACATAGATCCCATGTTTTCTTACTAATGTAGAGGTCGATGGAAGTGGAATCATGAACACTGGAAAATAAACGCTACTTGTCCCGGGATGCATTTAAATGTGTATTTCGTTGCAAACAATCTGATTTTATTGTTTTTTCACCCACTGTAAATTATTTCTGCGACACTAAATAATACGAACAAGGATCCTTGATAAAACCAAAATTTATATAAATGTACGTCAGAATCGTTGTCTCTAGTTTCATGTTTTGTATACTGTTTTTTCGAATGCATCCTGTTGGAAAAACCGCATAAGACCGTCACTATTCTCGATTTTTTTTTATTGTACCACCCTCACCTAAAGGGTGATAACTTAGACTATTGAGTTCACAAGGGTATTTTTGTTCGCAGGGACATACATTCATGCGGATGTCGAAAACTTTCGAGGTTAGACTTAGGAAAAACAAAACGAGGTTAGTGATCGGTTTTTCCACAGGAAGCATGCAGAAGAATCGGATGCACCCGGTGTAGAAAGTCCATTCTGGGTAGCCCATGTTTAGTCCATGAAGCCCAAAGCCCATATGGTCTTATTGAGCTGGGAGTCTGGAGGAAGGAAATGGCGAAGCTCAATCGTCAACCAGTCGCCCTCGTGCACAGACGTCCATCCCCCCATTCATCCCAGCCCCGCACCTGCACCGACGACGACGGCGGCGAGCCATGTCCGGCGCATCCGCCTGTTCGCCTGAGCCGACGGAGGCCATCCGCGGAAGCCTCATACCTGTTCTGCCCGACGACCTGGCCCTCCACTGCATCGCGCTCCTTCCGCGCGCAGCGCACCCTTCCCTCGCCCCCGTCTCCCGCGCTCTGCACTCCCTCCTGTGCCGACACCCAGAGCCCCTCCTCGCCGCCCGGCGCCGCCTCCGCCGCGCCGACCCCACATCATCATCTCAGTTCGGCCACCCTACTCCGCGTCCCCTCGCTTCTTCCTGCTGCTCCCGCACCCCGGATGGCCCCCTCTGCCCCTTCCCTCCCCTCCGATCCCCGTCTCTTCCTCCTCGGCGGTCGCCGCCGCCGGGCACCGGCTCTTCCTCGTCGGCGGATGCGTAGGCGGGATCCCCGTTCCGTCTGTGCAAATCCTCGACACTCGCACCAGATCCTGGTCCATCGGGCCGCGCCTCTCGTCTCCCCGGGAGTTCGCCGCCGCCGCGGTCCTTCCAGACGTGCTGTTCGTCGCCGGGGGCTGTGTTCCGTCGTCTCCCTTCTGGGCGGAGGTTCTCGACCTCGCTTCCCCGTGCGCCAAGTGGGCCCCGGTCCCCAGCCCGGACCACCTCCGGGAGAAGTGGATGCACGGTTGCGTCTCGCTCGCCGGGAAGGTCCTTGCGGTGGCCGACCGTGGCGGCTTGTTATACAATCCGGCGGCAACATCTGGCGAGGCGTGGGCGCCGGTTTCTCCGGTCCTTGACATGGGGTGGAAGGGCCGTGCTGCCGTTGTCGGTGGGATCCTCTACTCCTACGATTACATGGGGCAGGTCAAGGGCTATGACCCGGACACTGATGCCTGGAACACGGTGGAAGGGTTGGAGAAGGAGCTGCCGAGGTTCCTATGTGGTGCCACTCTCGCCAACGTCGGCGGTCTGCTCTACCTTGTTTGGGAAGGGAAGTGTGAAGGGAAAGCTAGTAATGAAGAAGGCAAGGTGAAGGGCATGGTGGTGATTGAATGGGCTACCATTGAGGTGATGAGGGCCGAACAGGGGCGGTTAACCGGGAAGGTAATATCCAGGGACACTGTTCTGTTCACAGACATGCCGAGGGGGTCAGCGATCACTCATTGCATTGCTTTGGATATATGACATGGTTGCTGAAGATGCGAAGCAATGAGCATGCATCTTTTTGGAAGGTGAAATATGAGTTGTTGATTGTTGTACATGTTTTTTCAGTTTTTTGTGACGATTTCTCACTACTAACTAACAAAAAAAATTATATCTGGGTTGATTGCTATTCCAGGTTCACGGTGGGCTGAGACTTGAAAAGCTCAGGATTGTGTGCACTGCACTCTAACGTCTGCGCGGGATGCTTTGTTAGAGGTAGGCATATGTTTTAAGTATCACAAGAGAGTCTCTACATATGTGGAATACTGAAATTCTGTAGCGGTAGTGGAGGCAGGGAGAGGTGAATGTGACTGTTTAATGGTTTTGTGTGAATTGGTAACAGTCATGACTCATAGGTTAGTATGAAGTTGCTTTACATGAATAGAATCCTGTCATGTAGCTTGGCCTGATCATATGCGGTAGGGCATTGATGATGGGCTAGCGAACTTGTGATGCATTTGGTTTCTGTTTTGTCTTATATATCAGATCACATTGTGTAATGTTCAAGGAAGGTGGTTTGTTAGTTTCATGGAAATAATTTGACACGTAAGAGCAGGATTGGCAGTGTCTTGTTTATGGGAATTTTGTATCCATTTAAGTGCCTTCTAATATCAACCATTGACATATTTGACACAGTGTCGAGTTTGAATAATTAAGATACAAACCTGCAACTGCAAGGATAGCTTATGGCATAAAGCTCATGAGATTATACGTTTGTTTGTGCCACCATTGAGGCCATATTGCCCCAAATCATGGATCACATCTTGGCACCGCTTAGTGAAGTCAAATACACCTGCAGGTTATCTTGGAAGCTATGGAAAATGCTAATTCTAGTTATCATGTAAATCCTTACAATGCTTTGTTTTTTAAGAATCCATCTTCACAATCTCTATTCTATCCTTATATCTAGCTGCTTCTGAAAGCACATCTTTGTTGCACGCAGGTGAACTGTTTCTGGCTCCCAGTATGAAGCTGCGTCAACATACAGTTCTTGGGGCGTCTATGCCATACAAAACATATATTTCTGGCACAACCTAGCGATTTATGTGCAATAATGATTTATGATCAGTCAGATATGAATGACGTACTCAAGCAAGGAATCATATGGCGGGTTGGGAACGGAGCGTGATCCATGGATTCCTCGCGGACCATTCTGTAAACCAATTACCCCGAAGCGCAGATGCAGACTTCGTTGGGTTTCTGAGCTTCTACTGCCGGAGGGAGGGTGGAATGAGCAATTGGTGCGCCAACACTTCTTCCCAATCGACGCTGATGAGATTCTGAAGATTAAAAGATCACGGAGTTTTCAGGATGATTTCATTGTCTGGCAGCCGGACAAACAAGGTATTTTTTCAGTTCGGAGTGCTCATAGACTTGGTCTGGATGTTAATATGAATGACCAGGGGGGAAGCAAGCAATAGGCCTGACGGTGCGCGACCGGTTTGGAACCTGATCTGGCAAAACAGTGCACCGCCTAAAGTCCGTATATTCACCTGGAAAGTTACTCGAGATGCTCTGACGACACAGGAAAACAAAAGGAGGCATATGGAAACTGAAAACGTTTGCATAGTTAGTGGCCAGAGAAGGAGACGGCTCATCATGCCCTGATACGCTGCCCGCACGCTCGCGGTTTGTGGGATTCCATGTGAAGGGTATGGGATCTGCCTGATGATAAAATGCTCCAAGATACAGAACCTGAATGGATACTACGCATCCTCCTACAGCTGAACGAAAGGCAGAAAATGATGACCATGATGTTGTTATGGAGAGTGTGGCATATCCGCAATGAAATCACTCATGACAAACCCATGATACATGTAGGGGTCTCACGAAGATTTCTTCAGAGCTATGTCGAGTCCCTGTCACTCATCCGACAACACCCTACAGAGGAGATCATCAAAGGGAAGTGTGTTGCGAGCTACTCCAGCGAGTTAGTCAAGCAAAAGGAACCAGACAAACAAGTGCCAAATCTGAAGAAATGGGTCCCTCCAGACCTCACGCTGAATGTTGATGGCTCCTTTCTAATATCTGATGGCTCGGCAGGTGCAGGTATGATTCTCCGAAACCATGAGGGGCAGGTCATTTTTGCGGCTTGTCGTGAGCTGTGGCACTGCGCTGATCACTTGGAAGCTGAATTAGCTGCTTGCAAAGAAGGAATTCGCCTGGCGTTACACTGGTCAGAGAGCAGCTTTAAGCTGGATCGGACTGTTTAGAAGCGGCGAGTTTCCTCCAAAACCAAACAGAGGATCGATCCAGGTATGCTTACCAGGTGCAGGTTATTCGGGAGTTGCTTACAGCGAGAGGCCTATTACCGTTCAGAAGATTAGTAGGACACAGAACGAGGCTAGTCATAGCCTGGCAGCTTTAGGGAGATCACGGAAGTGCACAGCGTGCTGGTTAGGCAATGTTCCTACTGAAATTCATTTTGTTATACACTCTGATTGTAACACCATTATTAAATAATGTAAATCTTGTTTCCCCGCAAAAAAAGATAGGAATGATGTATTTGCCGGCCTAATATTTTAGTTCTATGTACACAATTGTTGTGCATGTCACAGTAACGAACTTTTAATGCTATAGGATACTGCAAAATGTTTTTTTTTAGGATTTGCCTTTTCACTTGAGCAGTTGCTGTTACTCTGTTTAGGAGGATATTTTCCCAGTGTTGTCATCACTTTTGATCTAACATGTGACATTATTACTAGTCATGAAACAAGGATCTGACTGAATGATTTTTTTTTTGACTTCCTGACTGAATGAATTGATCTATTGTCTTATTGCACACATTTCCATCTTTTTGTGCTCCAAGTGATTCATATATAGACATTAGAGCATCTCCAAGCGGAGCCTCCAAATCCAGCCCCCAAACTGTGGCTGGACGTCTCCGCGGACAGTGGCCGGACAAACCCTAAAAAGAGGGTGCTACAACCACACACCTCAAATCTAGATGCCAAATTACTACAAAAGCATGCAATGTGCATATATTGCTACCCTTACGTGTGCACTTGATGCCGCCTTGCTACTTCCGGTTAGGTATCCTATCCTACTCTTCATCGGATAGGACGATGACCGTCGCAGCTGCGCCGGCGGAGCCGCCCCGTGCCGCACTAGCGGGAGAAGCCGGAGAAGAACCTTGTTCGTCGGAGTCGGAGAAGAGCCAGAATGAAGAGGATAGTTCCCCCTCGTAGGGTCGGCCTTCACGAATCGCCGCCTCCGCCTCGATCTGCTTGTCGAGGAAGCCAGACATGTTCCTCATCTGGCTTATGAAGATGCGGTCAGCCGCCTCCGCCTTGAGTTGTGCCTCGGTGATGCATGTAAAATGCATACATGAACTTTCCACTATATTACTTGTATTCCAATCATATTTGCATCATATAAGGGTTATATTAATGTTTTATAATGATTTTTGGAATATTTCATAATTTTGCTATTTTTTTGGAATTAACCCTGCGCAGGCAGCAGAAAACCCTACTTTTTTCTTTTAAGTTTCAGGGACCCAAACGACGTCCAAATGACCTGCAAAATTACGAGCGTCAATATTTGGAAGGAAGAAGACTTGGGGGCGAAGGAAGCGAACAAACGGAGGCCGAGGCCCAAAAGAGGGTGGCCCACGCGGCCCCTGTACCTGGCTGCGTGGGGCCCACTCTTTTGGCCCTCGTGGCTCCGTTGCCGTCGATCTTTTCTCCACCGACATCGTCTTGACCTAAAAACGCCTATAAAAATAACCCCCGTCGTTCTCTGGAAGGAGCGCTGCCAAAACACAGAAACACCGAAAGAGAGATCTGGAGCTGCAGATTGGAGGGGGAAAACTCCGGCGGGGCGCTGCCGGCGTGGTCTCCATCTTCTCCATCGACTTCTCCACCGTCTCCATGATGAAGAGGGAGTAGTCCACCTCTGGACTATGGGTTTGTGGAAGTAACTTATGTATCCCTCCTCTCTTTGAGCTTCACTAATTAGTACCGTATGAGCTGCTGAACATGATTACGGTCATCGTTGTAATAGCTATGTGGTGGATCTTTTTATGAGTTAATATATGTTTAAGATTGCAAATGTTTTGTTTCAGTTATGAATATAGATGCATATTATGTACCCCGTTCTTGTTCACTTGTTATGATCAAGCATGTTTATGAGAGCGTGTGTGGGGTGATGTGTGCATTAGTTGGAGTAACGGGGGGTGGCTAGTGCAGTGAGCCTGAGAGAAAGTTTGCGATCCACTTGGGTATCTCTACCTTACTTTGTTTCCTCACTAGGGAAAGTTTTGCATGGTTGCTAAATTCATTATATAAACCCTTGTACAAGAGATTGTCATCAATTACCAAAATGGGGGAGATTGAAAGGGCATGGCGCCCCCATGTGTGGTTTTGGTAATTAATGACAATCCCTATGGACTAATGGTTTTATCGAGTTGTAATTGTAGGGTTTGTCCATAGACCATGCTTGAACTCCATATGTTGGAGTCAAGGTTATTGATGCCATGAATATATTGATATAATGAAGTTTTGGGCATCAAGATCATCGATGTTATGGATATATACTTGATATGATCAAGAAGAAGAGTATGTGATGACAAGTTGTTATTCGAGAAGTTATCCGATGATTGGTCATGTGTAAGTTGAGCATATGGCAAGTATGTCTTGAAGAAAAGAATTATGTGACATTCATGGTTATCTTCAAGACATCATCTATTTGAAAAGAGAAGAAAAGATACAAGGTTGATCAAGATTGATCAACACACAAAGCTCCAGATGTACCAAGTGGGATAATACATCTCTTGGTATGGTAAGAAATTGTCCATATAGCTTTGTCAACTAACCCATTACATGTGTGTGGCATTTTCTATGTGTGGTTAGGTATCTTTATTTGGGTGTGCATCAAATGAAGATTTCATATAGCCCATGGGGATGACATCAAGTGGTGATCGTCATCAACCTTGAGTTGTGCAAGTTCAAGAGAAGTATCTCGAAGATATCATATGCTTGAAGCTTGCCACCCATTTTGGAGATAATGGTCATGTGAAGATATGCCGATAAGAGGCTCTCCCATAGTGGTGTATGGGGAGAAATATGTGGATCTTCACCAAGCAAAGCGCAATCAAGAAAGGTGGTCCACTTGAGAAGATCAAGATCGACATCATCTAGTCAAGTGGAATGCGCAAGGCAAAGGTATGATAGGGTTTCTATTTTACCGGTCTCGTGGTGCTAGTTGGGAGACCGGGTTATAGGATAGACACCGTACTATCAAGAGGGGCTCTCGATGGAGCTTTAGCGTATCAGTTGGAGAGAGCTCAAACCTTTGCATACTTTCCTTCATCATATTTATTGGTTCTTATTTGGCTTTTCTCCTTGTTGGGTTTGGTGCTTGTTGTGATCTTCATGACAAGACCAAGTTCACCGAAAACGGATTTCGTATGGAAAATTTGTTGCACTTTCGTTTTAGAGAGGTTTTACCTTTCTACATTTGGTTTTACCTTTCCTTGTTGGACAATGATGTTTCTCTGCATGATCTTACAGTGCTCGTTGTGGTGATTCCAACGAGCCCAAGAACATAGAAAACGGAGTTCGTATGCTCAAGATATCTTCATTTTCGTGTTCGGTCTTGCTGCAGTTTTTCCCCTGGCCGGAGTCTCCGGTCCCGGACCGGAGTCTCCGGTCCTCAAGTTTCGTTTTTTGTTCCAACAGACGTCACTCTCTGTATAGGGGTCCGGAGTAGGTCCGCAGTGACCCCGGAGTCTCTTGGGGGTCCGGAGTCTCTGGTCCTAGCAGACCGGAGTCTCGGTGTTAAGTTTCCAGCAACAGCTCTATTTCGTGGGGCCATATAAAAGGCCCCCTTCTTCCCCATTGAGTTGAGCTTGGCTGAGCACGAAATTGACCACCATTGTTGACCTTCTTGAGCTTGGCTATCTCTCTATCCCTCCATGATTCTTGCCTCCATTTAGTGGGAAAAGAGAGAGGAGATCTAGATCTATTGTTCCACCAATCCATCTCTCCTCTAAGTGAGGGGAAGCATTTGGATCTAGATCTTGGAGTTCCATTTGTTGAATTCGTCCTTCTTCTTCCTCTCTTCTCCCCCCACAAGCATTAGTTGCTTTTGGTGGGATTTTGGAGTGAAGGATTTGACCACCTCTAGTGGTCTTGCCTTCATTGCATCGGTTGCATCAGTTTGAGTTCTTCACGGTGATACGTGGAAATCGAAATTGAGAAGCTTGTTACTCTTGGGTACTTGGGGTGCCCTAGAGCTTGTCCTCTTGGGTACTTGGAGTGCCCTAGACGGTCCTAGTTGATCTCGGAGTTTTGGTGGCTCGCGGGATTGTTGGGAGCCTCCAATTAAGTTGTGGAGAAGCGCTCCAACCTTGTGATTCTTGTGGCTTTGGGAGCCGTGGGAATTAGGTGAGAGCCTCCAATTAAGTTGTGGAGTGTGCCTCATCTTTGTACGGGTTCGGTGACCACCCTTAAGTGTTCCATAGTGGTTCGTGGCACTCCGCATTGGTGGAGGCACGAAGGAGATTACGGTGTGCCATTTGACGGCTATTCGGGGATCACTTTGTGACTCCGCACCGCTCCAACGGAGACGTAGCTTCCATTGGGAAGTGAACTTCGGGATAAATCATCGTCTCCAAGTGCCTCGGTATTTCTATACTCGATCTTCTTACTTATGCTATTTACTTTGTGATAGCCGTCGAGCTTGAAGTAATATACCTTGCTATCACATATTTGCTTATATTGTTTAGCATAAGTTGTTGGTGCACATAGCTAAACCTAGCTTGTTTAGGTTTCGTGCTTGATAAATTAAACGCTAGTTTTATTCCGCATTTATTCAAGCCTAAACCATTAAGATTTTATATCGCCTATTCACCCCCCCTCTAGGCGACATCCGTGTCCTTTCACTGAGGTGTTATGATTTAGTTCGCATCTTGGTGGAGTATAAGTGAGACTAATAAATAAAAGGTCTCAATGTTAGGACGTGATGCCCATATAATTAGTAACTTGTCACTAAACTTTTGTCTTGCAATCTCATATGTCAACTCTAGTGTTTCATTGTCTACCACTTTATTAAAGCGAGAGTGCATTTGTGAAACCATGAACACGGTCCATTTATAATCATAAGAAACAACTTTCCAACAACTTTTACCACTTTTACATTTTCTGCCATTATTAAATCTGAAAATATAAAAACACTTTTACATCTTGCATACATCATTAAAAACCCAAAAATATCATTTATCATTGTTATCATCATCCTTGCATATTTATTTACCATTATTGCATATTTATTTCTTGCTTGCATTACATAACTATCTTGATATTATTCTTACACCTTGTGCTTGACAACCACAAGTGAGGTTGAGGACCAAAACATTTAACATTGTTTTGTAGGTGACCAAAAGAAGGATAGGAAGATAAACCTTTCACTACCGATTCCCCGAGAGTTCGATATTAAACCCTCGACTCACCCTCGTGGGGAAAACACGTCTTCCACTTACTACATACTTTGCACTTGGAGGCTCAACCTAACCCCGTTTACTTTTCATTGAAGGTAGCTACTGAAGACTATCACATCTACGGGTATCACTCGGCTGCACGGTGCTCCGCCCTGACGCCTTTGCGGTCCTCCTCGCGTGCCCTTACCGCCTCCACCTCCGCCCGAGCTCTCCATTGCTCCGTCGCCGCCTCCACCCGGGCGCGATGCGCTTCGGCCGCCTCCGCTCGGGCGCGAAGCGCTTCGTCCGCCCGCCGGATGTACTCTGAGCCCGTCAGCTCGACGATGTCGGAGTCCTCACGGACCACGGCATATCCCACACTCGGCGCCTCCGCCGCCTCCTCGCGTGCCATGGCATGGAGGTGGGCCTGCGCCTGGCCATCTTCTCCGGCGTCATCTTGGCGCAGGTGGTGGGAAGGCGGCGAGGCATGGTGGAGGAGAAGCGGATTGGGCGGAGGAGAATAGAGCAGCGACGGATGTGGATTGTAAAGCGGCGGCGGATGTGGATGTGGATGAACTAGGTTTCCGCGCTGTCAGCGACCAGGGGGCGGACGCGTCCGGGCGCGTCCGGACCGCCCCAAACCCATCCCATATATGGGCTGGCTTTGGGGTGTGCCGGACCGCCCGGGCGTTTCGGATGACCATGTGGGCTCCGTTGGGTGGATGTTTTGGGGCCAAAACGCGTCCGGGCTGTCCGCCCGGACGTTTGAGTGGGTTTTGGGGCTCCGGTTGGAGATGCTCTTACATCCTGATAGCAGCGGTTTGGAGCCAGGCTCACATGCTCCGGCGTATGAACAGTAACTTGGTAGAAATACCAAAATATTTCAAAGAAACATGAATTGTTTTGGCGTGCAAGATGCTTGAATTCGAGACCAACTCGATCTCTCATGTATAAGATCAGTATACAGTGAAGTGTTGGCGAGAGGCCTAGAAGAAAAACAAACGGTTTGGCATACTCTTAATATTCCTCAGCCCGATCGAGGGGACTAAAATTACTGAACAAAGTTAACTATACCACTGATGTCACTTAACTCGTGGAACGTAGGGATCAAAGACATATAACGAACCAAGAAAGAAAAGAGCCGCTATACCCATGCACCATCCACCAAAATAACCAATAGTCCCCACGATCACCGCGGCAACACGCATCCGATTGCTTCTCGGAGTACCGTAGGTGATCACGAGGAGAACGAAGGAAGACAAAGAAACGAGGATGGAGACCGCGAAGCCCAAGCACGCGGCCCAAATCATGCCGAACCTTGATCGTTGCTCGTTCTCGACGTCTTGTGCAGCCATTGTTGCTCGTTGGGAACCTTGATCGACCGATTGAGAACTCCAGCGCGTCCTCGCTCCTGCGACTCTCTCTCCTCCCCGAACCCTAACCCTAGCCGCCGCCGGCGCGCTCCGGCCCTCCTCTCTCCCCTCCCTCCCACCTTCCTCTCCCGCGTCGCCCCCGTGGGCGATGGGGGAGGGCTCCCGGTTCTCCTCCGCCAGGTCCCACGCCTCCGCTCTCCCGCCTCGCCGCCGCCGGCTGGCGTCGTCCGCGCTGGCGGCGGCGGGGCCTTCTTCCCCTCTCGCGGCGACTGCGGCACGGGCCGGGGTGGCCTCGTGGGGCGGCGGGCTCGGCCGAGGGCGCGCCGGCGCGGCCAGAGGTGGTGTGGCAGCTCGGTGGTGTCCTATGCGCGTACGGTGGCGGCGGCGTCCTCCTCGGTGGGGGGCAGCGACCTCTCCCCGATGGCCGGCCTACAATGGCCACGGCGGCGGCTCAGCGTGGAGGAGATGACAGGGCGACGCGGCCTGATAGAGGGACGGCAGCAGCGGCCACGGCGCTGCAGCGTGGCAGAGGGACCTATCGGGCCTGATCTGGACCTAGATCTGGACCAGGTGGGTCTGATCTGGGCCTGATCTTGGGCCTGATGGGACCGTCTGCTGCGTCCAGTCAGCGGCCGCCATTGGCGGTGGAGGGTTGTGACCCCTCCGGTTGGCTGCGACTGTTGTGCATTTGCTACCTGGATCCGAACCAGGCGGAGGTGGACTTGGCGTCGGCCCCTATCTTCCGACCCCTAGGTCACGCAGTGGTCCTTTGTCGCTCCATGGGGTTGAGGTTGCGGATGTCGGGGCGGCGGCTCCGAAAGGTGGACTGCACGGGGCGTCTCGATGGCGGGGCGATGTGGCGGTGGTGATGGTCTGTCTCTTTGGTCCATGAGGATGGCAAGGAGGGGACGACGGGGTCTCCTGGTGGTGGCAGCGTCCAGATCGTGTGTTGGAAGCTCGGCGAGGGGATTGGTGTTGGTTTGAGGTACCGAAGGTGGTGTGAGTGGTTCCGGGAGAAATCCCAGCGCTTTGGCGCCGACGACGGCGACGCTTGCGGGTGTCGTGACCTTCTTGGGGCGTTGTTGTGGCCATTCTCACCGCATGATTCCGGGTGAAAACCTTGGCAGCGGCAGCGCTTTTTGCGTCGTTACCTTCTTGAAGGCGCTGTTGTGGAGCTTCGGTATTCTTAGACTCGTCTTCTTCGGTGGCAGGCTTATGCTTCCTAGTCTTTGTAGTTTATGTTTGATCTGCTTGTAAGAGGTTTCCTTATCACTTTGTATCGGTTTGGCTGTTTGGCTTTATTTATAAAGCGGGGCGAAAGCCTGTTTCGAGGAGGAGGGAACCTTGATCGGGCTCCGTTTGCTGGGGGTTAGAGTAGACGAATGTATATATATGGAAAGGAGGTCGCTGCCGAGGGCCGTTCAGATGAATTTGGGCCTCTACCTAGCAGCAATGGCCGGCCCGATGAAAAATGCATAGCGCAGAATCGGCCTACATGGCCCATCCGTGAGACTTCCCGTGATAAAACAAATTACCATCATATTCACGAGACAACGAAACTCCCGTAAGGCCGTAATAATGAACCAGCGTTGGCACCTATCCTGTGTGGCTCCCACCGCACCAACGGTGAACCACTTGCTCTTCGCAGACGACAGCATGCTGTTTTTCAAGGCGAGTAGGGAGGGAGCTGTGGAGGTGAAAAATGCTTTGCAAAAGTATTGCAATGCCACGGGGCAGAGGATCAATGTGGACAAGTTATCCATCCTTTTTAGCAAGGGATGTTCGGAGGTTTTAAGAGAGAGTGTAAAATCTGAACTCGAGGTCCAAAGGGAAACACTCAATGAAAAATATCTTGGGATGCCGTCGGATGTTGGTAGATCCAAGAGTGGATCTTTTAAGTACTTGAAGGACAAGGTACGAAGAAGATTTTGGGATGGCTGGAACAATTGCTGTCAGTGGGTGGAAAGGAAATTTTAATCAAATCGGTGGCACAAGCAGTTCCAACTTTCTCTATGTCCTGCTTCAAGTTGCCGAGGGGTTTATGCAAGCATATCACCACCATGATTCGGAATTTCTGGTGGGGCAGTAAGGAAGGGAAACGGCGCACCTGCTGGGTCTCGTGGGATACAATGATACAACCAAAATACGCCGGAGGACTAGAATTCCGTGATATTGAACTGTTCAACATTGCGTTATTGGCACGGCAGGTCTGGCGGTTATTGCAAGAACCTTCATCATTGAGCGCAAGAATGTTGAAGGCTGTTTATTTCCCTACATCCGATATCCTTACAGCTGAGCTCGGCTCTCATCCTTCGCAAGTGTGGAGATCTATTCTGGAGGGGCGAGATGCTCTAAACTTGGACTTATCCGTCGAATTGGAGATGGGAAGACTACCCATGCGTGGGATCAGGGCTGGCTTCCGCGGGACGAACGGCTCCGGCCGGTTGCTGCACGGAAGGCTGACCCTCCTCGTATGGTTTCTGATTACATTGACTCCACGTCAGCTACATGGATTGATAGCAAGTAGTGGGATGGTTCTTACCGATGGATGTGGAAGTCATTAGAAACATACCTCTAAGCACGACGATCCAAGGTGATTTCTGGGCATGGCACTACGAGAAAACGGGAGTTTTTTCGGTTCGTTCGGCATATAAACTGCTAGCCTCGACGAAGAAAACTCGAGAGGACTGGCTTGAGGGTTGTGCAGCATTTCGAGTGGAGCAGACGAGGGGAAGAGCTGGACTAAGTTGTGGAAGTGCAAAGTTCCGTTCAAGATTCATTTGTTCCTATGGAGATTGGCGCATCACTCATTACCGACGGGAGACGTTCGCCACCATAGGAAGATGGCGACGATGAGCACATGTTCACTATGTGGTCAAGAAGATTCGTGGCGACACTCGCTGCTAGAGTGCACGATGTCGCGCTGTGTTTGGGCGATCACGGATCAAACAATCTCAGGCACATCAGTCTATCAGGGAGCCGACAGCAAGGCAGTGGTTATTCTCCATGTTCGTGACCATGGAGGAAGATGACTTGACTAGAATGGTGGTCACACTCTGGGCCATCTGGCACGCTAGGAGGAAAGCGATACATGAGGATATCTTCCAGAGTCCAATGGCCACTATGCAGTTTGTCGAGAGCTTCATCCGGGACCTCGAATGTGTGCCTGCAAGGAAGAATGGGAAGCAAGGAGGTGCCCGCCAGGGTACGCCTACGCCGCGATGGTTACCACCACCCGTGGGAAGCTGCAAGTTTAACGCTGACGGAGCTGTCACCAAGACAGCGAACAGAGGGGCAGTCGGCGTTATCTGTAGATCGGATACATGGATATATATCGGAGCTTCAGCAGTTGTCTTTGAGGGGATCACTCACCCGGGCTGCCTAGAAGCATTGGCTTGCCGTGAAGCACTAGCTTTGGCAGCTGATTTACATGTTCGAGACATCATGGTTGCATCGGACTGCATGGAGGTGGTTCAGGGTATACACAATCAGAACCTGGGTCTGCTCAGCAGTGTGCTACGAGAGATTTCTACCACGACCAGGGAGAGAGGCGGAGTATCTTTCCGGCATGAAGGTCGGGGGTCAAACGTTGAAGCTCATTCCCTCGCGAGGACAGCAACATCACTGCCTTCAGGTCGCCATGTTTGGTTTTCCAACCCTCCTGAGGGTTTAAACTTTCCTGCAACCATCGGTATGACTTAACGTAAGCAGGAAGGATTCTCAAAAAAAAAAAAAAACCTATCCTGTGTTTGAGTTTGTGATGTACGAAGTAATAGTAACTCAAGCCAGAATAGAGAAACCGTTTGGATGAGAAAGATCTTATGCTAGCTGCTTCCGGGCGTTTTGTTGCCGTAAAAACCTTGAGAAGTACGAGAAATCATCGTAGCCATTCGATCAAAATGTAGTTTCACATGGCCCCAACATTCAACACTCTCCTCTATTTTTTGAGGTCCTTAACCATCTCGTTGTTACACATATGCTCATTCTTTTTGCATAACTTGCTACATATATATATTTTTTTTTTGCATAAGAACTGTTTGAAGCTTCTTTTATGTTGTTGCATTTATCTTATGCTCGTCATGGTGATGGTGTGGACGTCCATCTCATGCACCTGACTGCAGATGACAATTTGGCATCGATCTCATGGTCATATTTCAATGCCGCACTGTGAAAACACACGTCGAGGACGAATCTTTCCACCTTCAGTTCGACACCGTCCGGCAACCTGCACGCGCGCTCTGCTGCAGTGCTGCTAGTACGACGGCAAAGTAACATCACATGCATGTACAGCAAATAATCGATCAACGACAGGCGGACACACGGAAAATATCATGTTCGTACCATCCTGAATTTCCAGCAATCGGGGAAATGCATTCATTAAATTACTGTAATTAAAACACATAAATCACCAGACGTTTTCATGAAGGAAAACCGACAGCGAAACTGACGAGGCCCTCACAAAACATGCAACCACACAAAAGCACCGAACAAAGCAAACCGTAGATCACAGGTGTGTACGTCAGAGGGAAAGTGCACTATACACATGAACTCAAACCGCACTCTTTCGTCATTATTGGTTCATCATGCAGAGCCTAGTATACTAGTACTTGGGCTGGAACTTGGACTTCATCGCGGCCGTCGATCTGAAACGTGCTGACCAGCACGTCGGTGGGCAATGGCGACAAGACCCCGAACAGCGCCACGTCGAGGGACTGCGTGCTCGGAAGCTGGCTGTCAGATGCGGAGCGGAGATGGCCACGCCTGGCCTCTCGCGGTTGTTCCGCTGGAAGTGGAGGAGGGCGCGTGGGAAGACGAAGAGCTCGCCTTGCGGAAGATGCGTTCGAAAAGCTTGCCGGAGGTGGTGACCAAACCGAACGAGAGGGATCCCTTGAAGTCTTGAACACGAAGAGGATCTCAGTGGCACGAGGGTGGGTGTGCGGCGGGTTCACGCCCCAGGGCACGTAGTCGACACGTGACATGGACACGCCCATTGTGGTGAGCCTTGGGAGCCACGTTCGCATCCGTCAAGGCTAGCTTCTGCTGGTGTTGCCCGGGGCAGCCAACAGGTTGGAGAAGAAGTCGTTTGCCGTCCCACCGAGACTATAAATCACTTGTTTTTTCCCAATATTTCGTGTGTGCCTTCTATATGATCATTGATCCAAGTAGTTACTAAATTGTATCTGTTACGTCGTGTTGCAAATATTTTGGCAACTGGTTGCATGGTATTGATCACATGTATAGAGTTTGCTTTAGGTAGGTGCACTTGTCGTAATATGATCCCTTTAGATAAATAAAAATGATAAGATTGTTAATGAGATATTTTTTCTCTTGCGCTGGTCGTGTACCGACGCACGCATATGTTTTGTTCATGATCTTCTTAATTATAATGCACAATGTGTGGTGTTTCGAGACCTGCTTACGGAGCTTTGTTTATGGTTGGAAGATACAATGAGGGATATTGTTATCCCACATGCGTTGCAGCGTGATCTGCGCATAGGCCCTCCAGATTCCTAGGCATTTTACTAGCTCTCTATGATCTTTGTACAATCATTTTCTTGCTTTTTGGATTGTTTGGGCTGTGTGCAAGTTATGCAGAGGGTCGCGTGTAAAAGTTTGTATCTATTTTCGCAGGATCGTTTGTTTCAAAACCGACAAGCACATGAATGCATATAATATGATTATTTAAGTTAGTATCAATCATTAGAGGGAGTGGGCGCGCAAATCATTTATATATCCATGGTTGAAGTTCTTAGTTGCAGATCAAATCAAAAGAAAAGAAAATGGACAACGTTTTTCCAATACGACTAAGGTTTTTTCAGTAAAGTAAAGTGTACCATTGTGTTGATAGCCAATTACTCAACCTCTATAAATGATCATGGAATAATCACAAAACTAGTAATGTCAACGATTAAGAACAAACTGATTATAAACACATCATACACTCTAGAGTTTTCAAACATAACATTGAAAGACCACTGCCAAGATATTTCTTAAACCATATGTGTTTTAGATCTCTGTGCCAAGATATCTGAGAATACAAGCACATGAGAAGACATACATATACATTATTCCCATTATAAAACATCTAAGTGTCACAAACGTAATCCATTAAGGCATGTTGTTTCATTTTTTATCAAATGTATAGCGACTTGATAAAAGAGTTTAAATGGCTTCTACAAAGAAAACAACTAATGTAATTTCCATTACACACATGGTTCAAAACTGCTGCAATTGCATTTCCGAAGAGTCGTTAAAATTGTATATATGAAAAGAACATTGTATTGTTGGCATCACAATTTTGTGAGCATAATAGAAATGTATACAAGTTTAAATTGTCTACTGAGTGATGAGTTATAAACAAATAAAAATGTTTAGTATAAATAGATGACAATCATTTATTTCATACTATGAGCTTAGAATAACCGTCAGAATCATGTACACAATAGTTTTTGTAAAATTAGATTTGCAGATCCTTTCGGTGTCCTTGAACAAAATTTTGGCAATTTATTACTTTCATCCCTAGCAAGTTTATTTATGTTTATTAGCAAAGAATACAAGTTATTGTCATATTCGATTTTGATATCTCTCTACTCATCCCTTGGCTAGAGGAACATTGATGTTGTTTCTAGAGAGGTATACAATACCCGCGATAAAGCATACCACCATCTTATTATCATGTACATACAAGAATTCCGTGTGCTTGCTGTCCCCTGGTTGACGGTACACAAACATTCCCCCCCCCCCCCCCCCCCCAACATGTTCGGTGCCGAAATGACGCAGACAATTATTGAATTCTTGTGGCAGAATCTCACTTTTCTTGGCGACATCAAGCCTTTTCGGCTTATACATCCATGCCCGTAAGTAGAGCTAGCTATCCATCCTCGCATGCGCTCCATTTATTTATCTGATTCATTTATCTGAGTTGGATCACACCTGACTGACCACTTTTATCTGAGTTGGATCATTTATATATCCATGGTTGAAGTTCTTAGTATCTGATTCGTTTATCTGAGTTATCACCCAGGGCACGTTTGGTAGCCTGTGTTGACTTTTACGCTCCGTGGGGGCAGGCCCTCAAGGGCCATGTATGTCACATTCATCCTCTTGATCATGTTGTGCAAGTTGATTTGTAGCATGCATGTTTTCATGCCAGGTCACCATATGCAGCTGACTAAACAACATGCTTGTGTTTGTCTCACTTTTTGTCCAAATGGGTGGAGTTACACTAGTACAGAACGACACATCGGAAACGGGCCAAAAAACCCTTCGGCAACGGAGAAAGGGTCCGTGTCGACGACCCTGTCACTGATGTGAAGGCCTTCATCGGTAACGGAGGCAAAAAACCGTCACCGATGAGGCATAAGTTGGCTACGGTTGCGGACCCATCTCCATTTCCGATGTATCGGTGCATCAGTAACGGAGATTCTATTTTACTCGTTTGCATTGAGGTTCTTTCAGAAGCCTACAGGAGCAATTCGGTTGCCAAATTACATTCAAAATCTCACAGCATAAGCACAAAGTTGCTACCAAATCCATTCATAACGTATATAAGAATTGTCATCATTACATAGCATCAAAAGATGAGTTACACATGCCTCGCTAATCCTATCATTCTCATGCCTCCCTAAACTTAACTTTTATGACACTCCACTCTTCTCCAGCTCCATCTTCTTCCTCAGTTCCGAAGCGCCGAAAACGGAATTCGACCTAGCAAAAGACTCGAGTAGCGGTTTCATGCTTCTCCAAATCACATCTGCAGCCAAATTGCTACACACATACACAAAATAGATGGAGAAACTAAAGACAAGAAACCACACCGAGCTCGCAAGCCTCCTTAGCAAATTAATCTTGCCAAATTCTTCGTAGCGAGGCTTGCTCCATCTTGGACGGTGTCGCCGAAATATAATAACGTCACCGCTGTGACATTTCGGCCACACTGTCCAAGACACTCTTAATTAAAAAAGTGTTTTGAACAGTGCAGCGAAACGTCACAACAGCGACGGTTCACGGATATGATCCCACTTTGTATTTAGCTCTTTTAAAGCTTGTTTGGATCTGCATGGCGCTTCTGCATATAAAATACATGGATGTCTAGTTAGAAAAGAGCCAAATATGATGCTACATGACATAAATACAATTTAAGATGAAAACAGTTTACACCTTAAGCGCCTATATCCGTGTGCTTGCTGTCCGATCGAAACGATTTGGAGGCAGAACTTGAAGGTGATGTTACCTTCAATTGCCTCACTATTTTTATGCATTGTCGCCGAAATATACTATTACTTCATACACTAGCTACACAAAACCATAACGAGGATTAGCACATTGACAAAGGGTTGAAATTAATCTATTAGACTTCAAATATTAAAAACAAACACAACACAATACTAGACTTCAAATACTAGACAAGTTGAAGGTAATGTATTCATCATCGGCGGTACTAAAAACAAACACAACACAATACTAGATTTCAAATACTAGACAAGTTTTATATGCTACTTTAAAAAAAATGTAAGATCTAGTGTTGAGTGGTGTATTCATCATCGGCAGTACTACAATACTAGACAGAACACAATACTACAATACTAGACAGTACTACAATACTAGATCGGTAGATGCTACTTTAAATAAAATGTAAGATCTAGTGTCGAGGGGTGTATTCATCATCGGCACTAGACAGAACACAATACTAGACTTCAAATACTAGACAAGTTTTCTGTGCTACTTTAAACAAAATGTAAGATCTAGTCGGCTACATACCCGGGGAAGATGCACGGCAATAGACCAGTAGATCCGCGTCGGCGACATACTCGGAGAAGATGCGCGGCGGCTCGCCGACGAGCCGCTGGGGGGATGCGCGGTGGCTCACGACGCGCCGCTGGGGGGGGATGCGCGGCGGCTCACGACGTGCCGCTGGGGGAAGATGCGCCGACGCGCCGCTGGGGGAAGATGCACGGCGGCGATGCCGGCCGGACGCGCCGCTCAGATCTGCGAGATAAGGGTTAGGTCTGGAGCCGCCGCCACACTATGACTGTGGAGTGAGAGTGAGAGTGAGAGCGAGAGCGTTAGGGTTGCCGCAGTGGCACATTTATAGCATATAATAACATCGCAAACGGAGGCGATAAACAACTGTTTCCTCTAATTTCTTCACTGACACACTGGGCCTACTTACAAAGGATCGATAGAGTAATTGAACTAACTATCTACTCTACTTGTTCTGCTTACGCCCTGCCTCCGCGTCATTGTCATCCGCGGCGCGGCGTCGCTTCTTGCCGGTTGCCTTTTCCTCAGGCGCCTCCTCCTCCGGCGCCTCCTCCGATGCCTCCTCCTCCGGCGCCTCCTCCGACGCCTCCTCGTCGTCGTCGTCGTCGGCGGCGTCGTATTCTTCCTGGCTAGAATAATACGGCTCCGGCGGGTCATCCGGCTCCTCTTCCTCCGGCGACTCGTCCTCTTCGGAGTCGTCTTCTCCTTCGCGTGAAGACGGCAGGTCCGAGTCATCGGAGTCGTCTTCTACAGAGCGTGAAGATGGCGGGTCCGAGTCGTCGGGGTCCGAGTCCGGCGGCCCGTCTTGATCCCACCATGGAACTTCACCGCGGTCTTCCGCGCTCGCGTCGTCGCTCGGGACTTCCTCGTTCTGCCACCAGGGTTCCGCCATGGCGGTTGTGCTAGTGTGGTAGATAATGTGGGAGAGAACGAAGGGGAGAATGCGGGACCTGCCTGGCTTGGCGCGGTTCCAGTCACATTTTATTAGCGTCGATCAGGCGGTTCCAATCACTCGTGAATTAAGCCGCATTGAACATGCGCGCTTCCAGATTGCAACTGCAATTTCCCAAGCACATCGCAAACGGATATACATAAACAACCGTAGACATAGAGATACATATTGGAAACGGAGACAAATTTATGACCGTTGCCAATACTTTTGGTAACGGAGATATAAAATTCTCCGTAACCAATGTTGACGGACCAGCCTCTGCCAGGCCTCGTCCGCAACGCTAAAATCGTGATTCTCTGTCGCCTAACACCTGCCGTTTCCATAGAGGGGTATCCGATGTGTCGTTCTGTACTAGTGTTACCTCCCATCACCATTCTTGGACAGTTCTAAGTGACTAAGTGACAGATAAACATCATTAGCGGCTGCGGTGGCGGAGGTCACCGGCGAAGGACGTGGCGAGCACGGCGACAGCCCATGCGGCGGCGGCAACGTAGGTTGTCAGCGAAGAGATTGGTTAGTCTACTAGGTGCTGCTACAACGACGGAGTTCACGACGAGGCGCGGAAATAAAAAAAGACACATACAATAAGAACACTCTAAATACGCGTTTATAGGACACAAGATATACTCGTCTACGACCAACGAAACGATAAACTTACAATACGAGAGTTGTGTTAAATGGTGATGCGAAGATACTCCTAAAAGAAAATTACAAACCGTCGATTATGTGCGGTTAATTTAACGAAATTCGTCTAAAAAGGATTCAAACATGAACACAAATTAAGAGTTAACAATTAACAAAAGTCAAAACCAATTGTCAGTATGGAAACACATCATTAACGTGCATCATTTTCGTGTAAAGCTTATTTTGATTTGAGCACTATAGAAGTAACTAGAAGGAAGGGAATGAAGTGAGAGTAAGGAAGGTGAGAAGAATCAGCCTTCATGTGTGCAAGGTTGGAACGCAGGAGATGAAGTGAGAGTGAGGAAGATGAGAAGAATCAGCCTTCATATGCAAGGTTGGAGCGCAGGAGAAAAGAACGAGGCAGGCCGGCTGGGCACGGTCAATTTCAGAGTGTCCAGTGGGCCTGATTTTTCCGTTGACCAGTGCAGCTGGGGCTGGCCCAAAAGCTCATGCAGGCATCTAATGCAGCTCGCGTGTCTGATCCAGCCTCTTGCAGTGCCTTAGTGACTTGGGAAAGTCGATTTAATCCGTATTCGTATTAAAGTTCCCACATGGTAACTTGTTAAAAAACTTAGCAACTTTATCCTTGGAGAAAAGTTAGCAACTAGTTGGTGCCTGGTAACAATAAATGGAAAATATTTTATAGAAACATACTCGAGTGGGTCCAAGTTTGAAGAGCTCGTCGATATGGAGCCAATGTTGAAAGCTTCCGGTTTGTTAATGACATTCCATGCATGGAAAGTGGTCCAAGTGGAATCATCTGTATCCACAAATTAGTCTCTCGTTGGCTAAATTTATATGCTGAACATCGAAGTTAGTAAGTTGTACACCCAGATCATAGAGATCAACCAAAAGTTTGTCAGTAGACCTGGTAGTGGGTCGGCGCGCTTATGCACCACAGCCTTATGTGATTATGGTGTTTAAAGAGAAATATTTAGCTCCAACATTTTCGGTGATTCCCAATATCCCATAACATAATTCTCATATTAAACTACAAAGTAAGGTTTGAAATGACCAAAATAGGTATACGTTTGGTCATGCCAGGAAAGAAAATTATTGAATTGGACTTGTTCACAAAACAATAATATCGGAAGTAGAAATTTTCCTCTATTATTCGACGAGATGGTCAATGGGAATTTTTTGTTTACAACAAATAACCCAAATATGTGTAATAATCCTAGTATCTCAACATGATATTTCCAAATATTTTGGATCCAACGCAGCCCAAAGTTTAGCCTCACTCTTGATGGTTGCAAGTCGAATAGACGAACGGGAGGGCTTGTTGTGAAACACCCTCTTTGTTCCACTTATCCAACTCGTAAGCATGGTGAGGGAGAGCATAGCCTTGTGGTTTGGAGTAGGCTTTTTTTTTGTAGTAAAATTTGAGTCCAGTGTAAAATAGTAATACATAATATATTTAATATTGTCAAAATCAAGAAATTCCGATGAGTTCCATCAATATTCAAAGTACTTCGGAATTAAAAAATCGAGGAACATATAATATTTTTTTCGAAGTCTAGGGTTTAGAAGGGCCTTGGTTGGTATAAGAAGAGAGCAATGGTTGTGTTTTCTTAAGATCTGTCGGGGGACAACCTTGTTAAAGGATCCAGATATACTCTACTCGAAACTTTCTGACACGTGAATCGTCAAATAATTTTACCTGGGTCTACAAAACTATGAGGTGGTGTCGTATAGTTTTAAGCGGAAAAATGAAATCTTTTTGGGAGTTTTTTCTCCGTATGTTGTTTAAAAATAGATGTATAACAAGAGATGTCCTCTCGTAGACAGGGGGTCGTGCCAGAATTGTCTCTTTAGTGGAAGCAATGAATCGATTGACCATCTTTTCTTTGCCTCCACATTATCTCAGTAACTTTGGAATGTGATACATGTTTCCTTCAGTTTCAATCGTACTTTTGCCAACGTTCAAGAATGTGTTAATGTTTGTCTTAAAGGACTACGAGGACTAAACTAGAAACTTGCTACTGCCATAATTGGTGTTCTAGGAGATTTGTAAAGCCATGAATTTGGTGTGTGTTTTTAAAAATGGCCTGACTAACCAATTTGTGTGATCTACAATGATTTTACTAGAGTAACTCGTGGAGCCCCTGATGCATCTAAAATGCATACATGAACTTTGCACTATATTACTTATATTCCAATCATATTTGCATCATATAAGGGCTATATCAATGTTTTATAATGATTTTTGGAAAATATTTCATAATTTCCCTATTTTTATGGAATTAACCTTGCGCAGGCAGAAAACCCTATTTTCTATATTTTAATGTTTCAGGGACCCAAACGACGTCCAAATGACCTAATATTTTACGGGCATCCGTTTTTTGAAGGAACAAAGCGTAGGAGCCAAGGAAGCGCACGAAAGGAGACCCGAGGGCCAAGTTGAGTGGGCCCACGTGGCCAGGTACATGGGCCGCGTGGGACCCCCTCTTTTGGGCCTCGGAGCTCCGCTGCCGTGTAAGGACCCCGGATTAGCTATCCGAGATACTCGTTATGTTTCCTGCAACAATCCCATGATCAGTTTGTTGTTGCACATAACTCGAATTGGCATCACAGGACATCCATAAATACCGACTAAATATACTTACGTGATTTGAAGTCATAAGCTTCAACAGGTACTTGCAGCGGAAATCACCAAACAACGTGGAGCCCAAGTCATTCGCCTTAACCCTACAGGCAGCTGACTGGGAAGCGCCCTAGTTCGCAAAGACGCCAGTGAACTCCTCTTCTTCGAACTGCTCCTCTTTAAAATCTAGCTAAGACAATAGCCAGGGACGAAACCATTATGAGTACATTTGATTGTACTCGCAAACTACCTCAACTTGAGCATGCACTAGTTTTGATAATCTTTAAAACCTTTAGTTTTAGAAAAACATCTCTATATCATTATTGAAAAAGAGAAGAGTAGATTTTATATCCTTGTTGAAGGCAAAATATTTTGAAAAGTAGTTTCTCAATATCTTGGTTGGAAACAAACCCTTTGGAAAAATAGTTTTCTCACCATGTTTGTTGAAAAAGGGTAAGAAGTCTTTTTAAACCTTTTTCTCGAAAATATACCTTTGGTAAAAAAGGTAAGAAATCTCTTTTAAAACCTTTTCCTGGAAAATCACCATCTTGTCCATTTCTCCAAATCTCTTCCTTTTCCGATCATAGCCCCTTCAGGGTCACTCATTTTCCAGCAACCTCATACCAACTTATTGGAACAGGTATGAAACATCATCTCCACTTCAATTTCATTTTAAACCTAAACACTTTTCAAAACTTGCAAAGCTTGCACATGGTCTTAGTAGTTCTTCCCAGCTGTCCATATCCGAGGACTCGGCTATTCGAATAGTTTTACCCTCTGCAGAGGTAGTACGCTTTTCCCACACGCATCCGGTTACTCATCGTGTCAGCCACGTCCCGCCATACCAGGGGTATGCGAAGTTGAGTTCCCGGCCATAGCCTGTCCTTTGCTCATGCTAGTATAGGACCCTGCCTCTACGACACTTTCCATCGACACTTAAATCCTCAGAAACTAAGTGTGAGGACTCGTAGTTCTGCCCGGCGGACCCAAGGGAGCCCTTCAATCCTCTTTCTCCAATACACTCATACCGGCTTCCGGTAGACTTCACTTAAGAGGACCCAGGTCAGGGGGTAGGTCCTCAGACCATCCCCTCATGGAACGAGGTTATCCTCGTTATTGAGGCATCCAGTACTAACACGAGCAAATTATATGACTACGCCCTTTCCCATATGTGGGTAAATGTGGTCGCACAGATTTTCGGCTGGGGATGTAAGTACAAGGACACAATGTGCATTTTCATAAACATCACCATTCTCCATTTCTCCATTTCATCACCGACATCTCGGCATACCATAATTCATCCAAGGATTTTCAAATGAGTTTTGAATAAACAATGTTTTTTTCCATCCTATAGTTTTATATAAACAAACTGATATTTCTACATAGAGTGGCAAAATAGTTTTTCATAAACTTTTGAAAAGGCTTTCAAAATCATTTCCAATTTTCATAGCAAAATACTTTTGACCAAAACTTGGGTGATCGTAATCTCACCAAGAGAGTTTCATAGAAAGCTTTTGAGTAAAAACAAATACATTTAGAAATTACTGCACACTACTAACACCTCTATATCGGGTGTCTCAATAATGTACTTGTATTTTTGGAAAAGGGTTTTCAAAATCATAGCTTTAGTGGCAAACACCACGTAAATCACTTATGCTTTTTAAACGTAAAACATGTGAATCAAAATAGATGTATATAGATGCAAGCTCAGTGAAGTAGCTTGCCTTGCTCCACAAAGTGGTACTGATCCTGATCTTCTGGTTCAATAAACTCTCCCTCCTGGATAACTCCGGCAACGTTCTCGTCTAAACGTAAAACAAGCAATACAAACAATCACTACACTAACTCAATCAACATCACAACATTACAATCTTTAGATGTTATAAGTAGCCACTGCATAAATCAAGCAACACAATGTGGTTTCAATTTAATTGAATTAACCTTTATTTAATTATTTTCAAACTATGGCAGAAACTAGTTGTACACCAAATAATTCGCTACTGCTTAAGTTTTATTGATCAATAAATTAAATACTTTTAGGGGTAACTAACCTTGGCTAAATGTGATCTAACAAAATTGGTCCTAACTCAATTTGGCTTAACATTAAATCACAATAATTGGTTTAGTGCAGTAGGGTTTACTAACAATTAATCGAAGGCTAAAGATTTTAAACTTCTCAATTAATTCTACCAAAATTTGGGGAGCTAAAGGATCCCAATACAAAGCTACCACAATTGGTTTCAAGTCAATTGGACTAATATAACTCCAGAAACAACTAGTTTGGTGTTTTAAACTTTCTGGAGCATTTTTATTATTACACTTTTATTATTTATCTAAATGAGATGAGACCACTTTGGTGAGTTAAAGAATTTCATAATATTTCCAGAACATTTGAGTTTGATTTATTTGGATTCCTAAAACTCGAGATATTGAATTTCAAAGTGGTGTCCAGTACTGAAGTTCAGAGGAGATTTAAATTCTAAAAACCTAATTTACTGGATAATGTTGAGATCCCTGACGGGTGGGGTCCGCTCGTCAGTGACTCAACGGAAAACGTTTCGCGCGCGGGTTTAAGTTTAAAACGCTGACGGGTGGGGTCCACCAGTCGGTGTCTAATTAAACGAACCGGTACGTAGCCGTTGATTTCTAATCCTACGGCTGTGGATCAAGGACAACGGCGGCGTCCATTTCCTGGCGGCGCCGTGGCTCCGGCGACGGCGGTGCTCGCGATTCGCTCACCTGGGGGCTCGGGTGGAAGCGGAGATGACGGGGATCGACGGCGGAGGGCGTGGGGAAGTTCTGGGTTGAGTGGTGCTTGCTGGGAAGGGCTGCAACGGCGTCGGCGAGTTCGGCTCCTCCTCCGCGGCCGTGCTCCAAGTCCGGCGAGTCCCCTGCTGCGCTGCTGTGCACGAAACACGGGCAAAATGCGGCGGGTGAGCTAGGGTGAAATGGTGAGGCGAGGGAGAGCCAGAGAGAAGGCAGGGGAAGAGAGGTGCGACCTGGCCGTGATCGTCCTCTTCCTCGGCGCGGCAGCGCACTGCCGTGCGTGTGCACGGTGGCTGCGATGGAATGCTCGCCCTCCTGGCGATGCTCGGGTGTGAGGGGTGTGAGAGGGAAGTGGTGGAGGTGTGTGGAGAAGAGAGGGGGTGCGGGGGTGCTTTTATAACGGGTGGAGGTGCTCGGTGCTCCATGGCACGGTGGTGGGGAGAGGAGAGGAGAGGCGCGGGGTCCAGACGGAGTTGTCTGGGAGGTTGCGGTGAGCTAGGGAGTGATGCAGGTGCGGTCGGGTGGTCGAGGGGAAGCAGAGGTTGCGCGCGAGCTTGCGGTGGCGTGCGGCGAGCACGGGCGCGTGCGCTGGGGTCGGGTAGGGTGCGTGAGGTGCACCAGAGGGGCAGTGGTGCTCGTACACGACGCGGTGGAGCTGATGGAACCAGAGGGGTGAGGTGGGGCAGTGCGGAGGCGTGCGGCGTTCTCAGTTGACCTCGGCGTCGCCACGACGCGCGGCGTGCTCTGGCGCGGACGGGGCGCACGCCAAAGGCCTCTGCGGCGGTCGAGTCGCATCAGGCAGGGGCGGAGGGAGAAGGGTGGTGTGGCGGGCACGGCGCGGCGTCGCCTCAGCGTCGCGTCTGCTCTCTCCACGGTGACGACCCGTGCGGCAGAGCTCTGAGGACGACAATGGCGTGGAGCTTCGGCTTGCCTCCTCTGGGGTCAACGAGCGCGTCTCTTCATCGTCCTTCGAGTGAGTGAGGTGAGGTGAGGGAGTGGAAACACTAATGGCACGGGATTGCACCGAATTAAGCTCGAATTTTGGATTGGATTTTCGGGTTAGGGAAGAACACAGTGGTGATCAGCAGGTGTTCGATCTAATTCCTGAACCAAGTCCAAAATTTAATTTTCTGAAATTCCTTTTTATGGTTTGCTTCAAAATGATTTGCCAAGGTTTGTGGTACCACTGGGGTATTTATTCTTAAAGTGTATCTTGGTGTTTTTGATGATTTCCAATGTTAAAGAAACATTTTGAATTTTGAAAATAGAATTTAGAATACAATTTAAATTAGGGAGAGAGAGAGAAAAGTTTTAAGGATGAAAAGAGAGGGGTCACATTCTCTCCACTGAATTTTTTTGTTTGGAAGCAAATTCTCCCTTTGAAATATTTTTGCGTCACAAACTTAATAACCCCTAAAGGTTAAAGAAGGGATTTTGGAATTTGATAAATTGAAATATCTTTGTAATTTGGGAAAATAGATATTTTGAGGAGAGAGTAATATGATAATGAGATGGTTATTATTGCATCTCATTCCTGGACTTTAGGAGGTAAAATAATTGTTATAGCAAAATAGAGATATAGATAGGGAGGGAGATTAAATAAGACCCTTTTCTTTTAGTTGGTGTTTTTATTGGGAGTGTGTGAATAATCAAGTCACCTTCCAATTGTTGACAGGGGTGTTTTAAAGTTTCCAGCACAGTTGAATAATTAACCACACAAGCAATCAATTTGGCAGGAAATAACAACCAACACTAGACAACCATTTATAAATTCCTAACCAAGTTTTTTAATCACTCAGACAAGTGGTGGGGTGGTGATCAAGTATCATCCTGACAAGGATAAGGTTGGAAAAGCTCAACTCCATTATTTGATACTTTTCCAAAAAGGGTTGCTAAAATATATGGGCCATAAACTTCCCACCTTTATTGTTTTCAAAGAAATGAAAGTATGAGTTTAAAATAAGGGCTACCAATACAAGGGAAATATAAAGATATAGATCTCCATATTTTTGGAAACACATAATTTTGGAAATACTTTTATTTTCAAAGAATAAGTATTTTGGTTGTTGCTACACAAAGCATCCTTTGAAAATAAGTTGGTCCAAAGAAGAGTAGAGAAGATGTAGGGAATAGTTTGTTCTGGTCATGACATGATCACCAAGTTTAATATATATTTATATTGGTTGGGTCTTAGATTTACTAGTCAAACAACTCAAACAACAAGTCACACTAGTTCAAACATAGCAATGGGAAGGAAAACACAATCATCAGCAAAACATTTCAAAAAGTTTTTGTTGGTTCTGAATTTTGGGGTCTGGTAAAACTAAGTTTTTCTGGGTTTCAAAATTTGGGATGTTACATGCCGTCGATCTTTTCTCCACCGACTTCGTCTTGACCTAAAAACGCCTATAAAAATAGTCCCCGACGCCCTTCAGAAGAGAGCGCCGCCGAAACACAGAAACACCAAAACAGAGACCTGGGGCTGCAGATTGGAGGGGGAAAACTCCGGCGGGGCGCTGCCGGGGTGGTCTCCATCTTCTCTGATGACTTCTCCACCGTCTCCATGATGAAGGGGGAGTAGTCCACCCCCTGGACTTGGGTTTGTGGTGGTAACTTGATCTAATCTCTCTATGTATGATCATTGTTGAAGTCTATATGATGTGCCTTTGCATAAGTGTGGATCTATCTATGTAATTCCTATGGTGGATATTGTGGTATGAGATGATTTGTTATGCATTTACCGTTGTGTTGGAACTTTTATGACTTGTCATACTTTGGAGATATTCTATGATGCATGTGATGGTTTGATTTATTCATAATGCCTTGTTTATCCTTGTCATGAGGTGATTGACACCACCAAGTGTAGATAGATAAGAGAGATGTGGTCACACACACGAAATATGAATCATTGCACTAGTGTTTAGAATATTGTCCATTAAGAAGTATGATGTATGTAGGTACGGGATGGCCGATGTGATAATCACCGTAGATGAGAGAGAGAGGATTGAGTGAACCCATGAACCCATGTCCATTGTTCCTATAAGAGAAAACATTTGTCTTGTCCTCTTGCATTGAAGAGGATTGGGACACTTTTACATTCTTGTCTTGATACATTAAACTTCCATCCATTAAATCAACCACCTTGTTCTTTAAACTTGTTTAGTGCATAATCAACTAAAACTTGTGACACTTTAGTGTAGGGAATAGATAAATTTTTCCTTCTTGCTCCTGTGGATCGATACCTTACTTCCACATTGAGAGATGCTACAGTGATCCCCTGCTCTTGGGGGTTATCAAGTACTTTTCTGGCGCCGTTGCCGAGGAGCGTAGCGCTTAAGTTTATATTCTTGTGTGCACTAGACTTTAGATTTATTTTATCTCGTTTTATATCTTGCAATCATCTAAGCTTGGGGAGGTTCCTTTAAACTTGTTTGGTTGTGAGGTTCTCATTAGTTTTATTTTCGGTTTTCATTAAAAACATAAAATACATAAAAATTATTGATACTTTTACTATGAGTTTTATGGATGAATATACACCTGAGGAACTTGAATTATTTACACACGAGAAACTTGAATTATTAAAAGAAGTTGATTATGTCTTTTCTCAAGAAAAGGAGAGTCTTAGAAAACTTATTGGGTGGCTAAATGAGTGTGCTAAACGACTTTGTGGGTTATATAATGTGTCTTGCTGCACAAGACAAAGTGATAAGCATCTCTATTTTCAATGCAAATGTAGTAACAACTTTATAATCGCCTCATACCATAAGAAGGATAATAATTACTTTGACATAAGATTACATGACCAATTTGTTGCTTTCATGGGAGCTCATGAGGTGGATTCAATTATTAATAAGAAATATAAAACTTGTGAAGTAGCTCGTGATCTTAAAGAAACAAGTTCAATGCTCCTTGAACAATTTCATGAAACCTTTTCTGATAATGCTTATGTTATTAAATATAAAGAGATAACTCTTGCTGCCATGGAAATAACTAATATTTTTCAGGAAGAAGATGATGAAAACATAAGCTTGGAAGAGAAGAATGTGAAGAAGAGGATAAGAACCTAAGCTTGGGGATGCCCATGCAATCTCAAGAAGATGATGAAAAGGATGAACAACTAGAGAATGAAGAGTTGGATCAGCCCCTTTGAAGGTAAAGGACAACAATAAGGGGTCGTCTACGATGGAATAATCCCGAAACTAGTAATGCTAATGATTCAAGTACAATTGTAGATACATCATACACTCTAGAGTTTTCAAACACAACATTGGAAAAAAAAGCTCTGCCAAGATATTTCTTAAACCATGTGCTTTATAACTGTTTGCCAAGATATCTGAGAATACAAGCATATGAGAAGACATGTATATACTTTATAATATATTTAAGTGTCACATAAAAAATCCATTAAGGCATGTTATTTCATTTTTCTTAAATGTAGAGAGACTCAATTTAATTAAAGCTTTTAAATGGCTACGGTCTAAAAGTAAAACAACTAATGTTATTTCCAGTGCTGAGATGGTTCATAATTGCTGCAATTGCATTTGCAATGAAACGCTAAATTGTATATATAACAATGATTATCGTATTGTTGACATCACAATTTGTTGAACATGATAGAATTGTATACAAGTTAAAATTGTTAAACATGAGTGAATGAGTTATAAAAAAGTAAAAATATTTAGTATAAATGAATAATAATCATTTATTTAATACTATGAGTTTCAGATTAGGTTGAAACACTTTATAGTGTGAGGGGGAGGTTTTATTCAAGCGTGTGAAAATGATTTAGTGACCGGATGTAAATCTTAAATCATTAGCAGCCAAATGCATGAATTATATTTTTTGTAAACTAAGGCTGTAATTTAGTGTCATTTAATTAAAAAAATCCATTTATCACTTTCATGTTTTCAGCAAGTTTATTTATCTTATTAGCAAGAAGCATGTATGTGTCATATGGATATTTACTAGAATCTTTCCTTATCTGGGATGTCGGGGTGAGCTCGCCTCTAAGCTAGATCATAGTTGACCACGATGTAGGGACGTCTTTTACCAAATTATCCACGAACCATGCATCATTACTGTGAGAACTATTCATTGACAATTTTGGAACCACGATGGTAATTGGTGCGAGGAAAAAATGATCGAAATATAGAGATATGGCATTTAGTTTTGACACCCTTGACGATACGATTTTTTTTAGGTGCGCCGGTACAAAAGTGAAGGATTACTAACTGGATTACGTATTATCAATTGATACGATGATATCAGCAAGATGATGTGCAGACTTTGCATTTATGCATGTGCTCTCCCTTTAAAAGGGATTTAAATTGGATACCCACACGCTAAGACTAACTCCCCGAAGAAAAAATTGCCATTGTTTGGATTCTTGCCAACATTAATCGTCCTTCATGGCTAAGCAAACAAAGAGATATTGGTCAGCTGCAATAGCACAAACACAGGATTGATGCAGCATGGAAGCTTCTGATGTTCAGGTGAGAAAAGCTTCTTCATAAAAGAAAGGCTAAAAAGAAGCTTCGTTTCCCTGTTTGCTAATTCATTGGGAGCGTTTAGAAGAATTCAGTAAGAAAACAATACTCCCTGAGGAGTAGGTCTTTGGTCTGATTCTTGCCAATGGATTCAATTGACCTGCTGCATGGGTAAGTAAACCAAGAATATTTTGGTCAGCTGGAACAGCACAACAAACACATGATCGATGCAGCACCGATGCTTCTGATGTTCGATCAAACTAACTTTTCTTTTCTTCTTGCGAACTGAGCGAACTAATTAACTTACTTTCTCATATTACAAGCAGGCAGGCTGGCTGCCGATCGAGCACATCTGCGCATGCACACACAGACGTACCTGCCGTACCGAACGCGCGGCCCGTGTGGACTAGCTACTAGTCGTCGCCGCCGAACAGCCTGTAGTACGCGACGAGCAGGAAGATGAGCAGCGCGAGCGCGACCCCCGCCGGCGATCCCCGGCCGACGCTGTACGCAGCGTCGAGCGACTCGCCCATGGCGAGCCTGAAGACGTCGACGAGCCGGTAACCGGAGGAGAGGACACGGATGAGGAGGATGAGGCTGACCGGGAGCAGCAGGAGCCACACGGGGCCGACGAGCTCCTTCACGGCCTCGAGGAACGCCTTGCCGCCCTCCCCCATGAAAAAAGGCCCCGCCACCACCAGCCCGCCCAGCAGCGGCAGCAGCAGCCCGTACTGCGGCAGGTCGTGCCCGTGCTCGTCCCCTATCATCTCCGACGACATCATCGCTCCGGTCCGGCGCTTGGGCTAGCTAGGCTAACTCGGAAGACGGCGAGCAGGTGCAAACTGAGATACTTGTTGGTTCGGCCATTAACAGCGGCACATTCCCGGTTCTTATCGATCCCAACTGCGATGGTTCGGTATGCATTGTATATTTTCGCGTGGAAAATGTATTGTGTATTTGAATATGATCGTTCGGTGTGCATTGTATATTTGAAACTGAAAGTGAAACGGTACCGGCGACGACCTTGACTGAGCAGAGGTTGAGAGCTCCGTCCTTTTGATATGCTTAAATATGACACACTACGTATGTCGTTTAACTATTTATACATCGGACGGACGTAGTACATGTGCTACAATTGATGGAAATTGTCTGCCGATGACACAACGTTCGTCTAAATAAGAGAGCCACAATTGTATAGGGAGAAAAATGAGACGAAAACGTGCGTGACTTTGCCGCCTCGTACGTGATCGATTACGGCAATGGAAACGTGGTCCGAGAGCCCATTGCCGCGCTCTCCCCGGACCTGTGGTCGTGGTGGAGGGGCTTGGTGACCGCCGGCTTCAGCATGGTGGACACAGGCGGCCTGGCGGCGAAGGAGAAGGCGACCTGGAAGGCCTCCCGGGAGGCTGACCGGAGCAGCTCGACAACCACCCTTCTCGCCGGCATTTTCCCGGAGAAAGAGGAGGCTCTCGGATAGCCGGAGGTCAGAACTCGATGAGACGGACAAAGGTTTACATCGGCGACGGGAGGCAACATATAGAGCAGATGATTCGCCGAGCTAGCCTAATTTTGGGGGAGAACGGCGGTTACGTACGAAGGGCTGGTTCTTTCTGAAGCCTGAACTTATACATTCAGCTGGCAACCCCAGAATGAAAATGGCGTGCGCAAATTCAGAGCACGTGATTTTATCATGTTTTTACTGAGGACACGGGATACTTTCTCTGTGCTATTCTTCCTGCAATAACACGAGTAAATTCAGCTCGGCGACCAGGCGGAATGAGCTGCAGCCACCGCCCGTAGGTGCCATTTGACGCTGGTCGCCGGGGACAGAGTGCCATCGTCAGACTACACGAACATTGCTCATTGACGTGGATCGGAAGCCGGGTTGTAGTTGCAGGGAATGCAGGTTTGCTCGCAGGAACGCGGCCGCGGTTTTGACCACGGATTTCAAATCCGCTAACCGCTTTTGCTTATTTTATAATCTCGTTGTTCCAAGTGAAGCAGTGGGCCGCCGCCCGCTGGCAGGCAAGGATCTTGCCCCGGAATGTTAGTAGCAGCCATCGTTCTTTGGCTAATTTTTTTTTAATAATATGTTTTTTTAATTAAATTCGAAAAATATTACGCAAAATCACAAAATTTCAGAAATAATACGGCCTCGGCCCAGGCTGGGCCGATTAGTACCTGTTGGCCCAGCCCTGGCCGATTAGTACCTTTCGGCCAGGTCGGCCCAGCCTGGGCCGAGTCCGTATTATTTCTGAATTTTTTTCAAAATGGGTATTATTTGTCTAATTTAGTAAAAAAAATGTATTATTAAAAAAAAATTAGCTCGTTCTTTGATCTCCTGCGCACTTCCATATGTGATAGCATATGTGTTGCCTTCCTTTAATTTTTTGTAATAAAGAAAACATTGTCTTGTTAAAATCTACTCGGATATGCATATGAAACTGGTATTTTAAAAACAAATTTCGAGTATTAAATTTTCTGAAATAAATTTATCTTGTAAAAAGCTTTATTTTACACCTTTTTTTACACGGGCCACAAAAATATCAATTTTTCTTGAACGAACTATTAAACACACAGAATATTAAGAGTTTTGTGTGATTTTTTTTGTATTTTTACACTTAGTTATATTTTTAAAAATATATTAAATAACGGGTGCATATGTTTTGTGTGAATTTTTGTGTGTGTTTTGTGTTAATTTTTTCCTGCTGTTTTGTGTGAATTTGTTTATATTAAATACCGGGTGCATATGCAGCAGGGAGCCAAAACGCTTCCCTGATTCTCTTTCTACTTCTCAAGTGGTTGAGAAATAAATATTTATTAATCTTTTGTGGTCTATTTGACACTCCGTCGAGTCATTTTTACGATGCATATTAGTCAGAATTTTTTTTAAAGTTTGATTTGAATAAATCGAGCCCAGCTCACTTGGTTAGGCAAGTGGATGCACAACTCTGTCAACCATGTTCAAGTCCTCACGAACACGGATCTGGGTTCTTATTACTTAAAAATAATTAGGTGTAGGGGCTTCCCTTTCAGAAAAAACATGCAGACTAGAAGGACCTGGGGGAGTATTATATGGCCTCCTGGAGGTTTGAACCTAATTGTTTGAGTTCAGAATTCGAGGGGGTCTTATAATCCCTAACGAATTTTGCATTGTTTTGCATGTCTGACGGTTGGCTTTTGTTGATGGTAATAATTTTATTGCCATGACAGTGGCGTGGCCGAGGTGGTATAGTAACGCCTAAGTGGCTTGCTCGTTGTGATGCCCTATTCCTTCTTCGATTGCCTGAAGATCGACGGTTTCAACATTGCGAGGACTTTAGGAGTAACATTTATGAAACAATTGTAACTATGTCAAGAAAAGGATGCCACATAAAAAGGATGCCCCGCACGGGAGAACACACCGTTTGGCCGCAGTGCATCCCGCCCCGCACTCCGGTTCCGCCACGACGCCGCCGGAAACCGGCCCAAAACCGCGAGCCGCAGTGTGAAGCGGTCTCTACCGGTCACCGGCGGGCGCCGCGGCGGCATCGGACTCATTTTCTTCCCTTCCCCTCTCCCTGCCCCCGCACCAACAAAGCGCAAGAGCCCCAAATCCATTTCCCCTCCTCCTCCTCTTATTCTTCCCCCACTCCTCGATCGACCCGACAATCGAATCCTCTTCCTTCCTCGTTCTCGCGGAAATGGCGGAGGAGAAGGGCACGCTGCAGGCGATGAGGGAGTGGGTCGTGGAGCACAAGCTCCGGGCCGTCGGTAACTAAGCCCCCTCGCCATCTCTTTCCGCGTCCTCCTCTCCTCTTCCTGCCGTGAGTGGGACGAATCTGAGCATATGATTTCCTTTTCTCGTCGTGTGTGTGCTCGCAGGGACGCTGTGGCTCACGGGGGTCGCGGGATCCATCGCCTACAACTGGTCCAGGCCCGGGATGAAGACCAGCGTCAAGCTCATCCACGCCAGGTACCATACGATCCCTCTCCGACTGTAGAATGTGCCATGTGCTGATTGTCTCATGGGTTGGAACACTGTCTTCAAATCGGTTTACTGTGTGTAACGATGCACGTGACCATGCGATGTGTCTTAGTTCTGTTGGCCAAGTTGAGATCGGTTTTCGGTGATGGATCGCCGATGCTTGTGGAGTTGTGGTTGTGGTGTGTATTGGGCTACTGCTGCATTGCTGGTGAAACACAGGAATGAACGTGATTCAATCCTGGCTACATCACAAGGATTGTAGGCTTCTAGGTTCCCATCGGATACTATGGGTGTTTTCTGGTTCTTCCATGTTGTTAGTACTTGTAGATGGCACGGTTAACCCCATTCTTATGCCTGTTCCATCCACGTGATAAATGCTAATTTTGTAGTACAAGATGTGGTATAGGTTTAAGTGAAGTGTACAAACAAGAATCTGTTTCCCCGTGATCAGTGATATCGTTACAATCTTGTAGTCAAAAGGTTGACCCGTATCAAATGACGTGAAAATGGAGTTGGCACTATTGGTGATTGCCAGAATTGATATTTTACGTGGAGCATTGTATCTTGACAGAGCATGCTTTCTTAACCAAGTTCCGTGCACACCATTTTTTCGAATTAAGAAGCATAGCTCCTGATTTCATTGCCAGAATGAAACCAATAAACACTGGTGAGACGAACATCAGCGAACCACCAAAAGAGCCAGGACGCTCAATGCAGAACTGAGCATATATTACAAACTACTCCCTCTGTTTCTATAGATGTTTAAGGTATTCATATACGGACAACATTCGGATTTCTATAGACGTATTTTAGTGTGTAGATTCACTCATTTTGCTCCGTATGTAGTCCATATTGAAATAGCTAAAATATCTTATATTATGAAACGGAGGGAGCACTAACATCAGGAACAAAAAGTTTGTTACTGTGACCAGCTACCACCTTGCCCATCAACAAGTTCTTTTCATTTCCTTCATCCTGCAATCCTGAGCACCATCAGCGCCCCTAACCCTTCTTTTTACTGAAATTGTCAGCTGCAACTCGTAATAGCACTTTCGCTCCTCTGTTGCAAGCCTCGTCACCCTCGCATCTGACGATCAGCCCATAAACTTAACCAATGAGCAGATTGATCTATAACATAACATGCCGCGTTATGAGTTTTCCATGAAGACCATATCTCAGCTGCTACCCCTATGGCTACCACACTTCTCATGCTACTAGGAGACGTGTACATGCAACATATTATTCTCTAACTGAAGATAAATCAGTCCTGACATTGAAAGCAACACTGTATAACTCCCCAGTCATACTTTACCATCGAGCAGTGTACAAACAGATGATCTATGCTTTAATCTCTGCTACAAAACAGACATTTGGTGTTTCCCTCCAAACTTCTCTTCTTCAGCACATCTGTAGTTAAGATACTCTTCTGAAACGTTAACCACAAGAAAACTTTTATTTTCAGGGGAACTTTAATAAACCAGATTTTCTTAAACAGGCAACTAGGCTGGCTATTTTTCAGGGAAGAATACAAATATTTGACTGAAACTACCCGATTTATCTAGCAACCATCTACATTTATCCCTCTGATCGGTAAGCCCACCACTACATAAATTCGTCTAAATCTAATGCAAGAGAACCTTATGTAAAAAATATAGCTACAGCTATGTCAGTACTGAAACTCAAATTGTACAGCCTCACAAACTTCACACTAAGAGGAGTTTCACCCGTACACATATATTTCCCGTAACAAATGTTCAAACCATTGCCTACTTGTTCTCTACAGAATTTGTAAAATATGCTCTCTAACATCCAAAATACTCTGGAAAAAGATGAGATTGGCCAGCTCTCTCCTCTACCAGAAGATTTTTTTTGTGGTATTTCTCTAGCAGCACTTCTATTTTTCATAACCAGTTGCAGTGTAAACAAATATTCATTGTCCTTGAATCCACTATCCCTAAACCTCCCCGGTCAACATTTTCCATTGACCAGGTGACAGTACATACCAATTACATTGGTTAACAGTTATTTATGCAACATTATTCCCAAATTTATGATGATTTGAGTTTATCAAAGGAGGTAGCTGCTATTATGTAAATAGACGCATGTGAAGTGCAGTTTATTTTCCTGTATCACTGTTGGGGTATAATGTCATGGAAGTGCTTGACAGTGCCCAAAAGGTTTCATGACTGGCTAGGTAGCTATCGACTACTGCTCATAAAGTAGTGAACATAACAATACACCAAGAGTGCACTCTGCCGTTGCAAGCAATGTGCTTGCTTGTGCTCCCCACTTCTTGACACAAACTGAAATCATGCAACACTCATCATGGTCCACAGCTCATTAGACTCGTTAAAGAGGCTGTAACTAGTCAACCACATCCCTGCATTCGATGCTGAAGGACAGAACCAAACTATGCACAAAGGAAATAGTTTCCTGTGGGGCACTTCTAAATTATAGTGACACGTTTCTTGTGATAGCGCCATTCTCGTTAGTTTCAGCAATCTACTGTATATTACTAGTTGGTTCTCTGTGGGGAAAAACCATACTATACTGTATATGTCTTTCTTAGTGCCGGACTTTGATTGTTATTGTAGGAACTAAATCACTTAGCTCCCTTCTAATAAGGTTGTGCTTCACACACACGCACACACACTAACACATATGCATATATGACAGACCACATATATGCTCTATATATATACATCGACGTGGATTTGGTGCCATGGTGGGTAGCGGTGCACGGTCTCACAGCCGATAGATGCGGTTCAGTGATTCGTGCTGCCGTCTGCTCAATTCACGTCCGTTTGGCCTCCACCGAAAAAGCACCCGTCTCAAGGGCGGCGCTGGTTCCCCACTGGCTACGAGAAAAGGACCCCGTGCGCGGACCGCGGAGCACTGGCGAGATTGATTCCCTCCATGGGACGACGACGAAGACCTGCATCCCCGGGCTGCTGCTTTCCTGGTGTGAGGAGGACGATACGGGCCAGGCCACGCATCCAGCACCATCCCCGACATGGATCCCATAGGCTTGATCAACGCCTGCTCGCCGAGGAGCACCACCAGTCGGCTCCGTGCGAGGCAAGGCCGCCGGCGGCACGGGGATGCCCCACAGCCCAGATCAGTCCCGCGCACGCCCACCGGGATGCCCCTGGCCCGAGGCCACAACCTGAGGCGCCGCCTAGCCGGAGAAGGATTTTCACGGTGAAGGAAAAATCAGATCGAAAAAATGGGAGGCCATTTCCGCTGCCGCCGGCAGCCCCGTACGTAGCTATCACAGGTATGTGTGTTTTTTAATATAATCTGCAGAAATCAATTCGAACTGTGCACTGACCAGAAGAAAATTTGGCAGACTCTTATGTGAAGAACACCCAGCAAACAGTGCTCAAGATCCATTCGACTAGCTCATGTAAAAACACTAGTAGCTACGGCTCACAGAACGTAAAAGGAAACCAAAGAAAATTTCGAGCAAGCAAAGAGGAGGCGCGTCATTTCTGATCACGGGATGCGAACTTGCACCACAATGATACGGAAATTTGCGTCTGAGCATTCTATTTCGAGATTCTTTGAAAAATATGAGGAAAAAGGGCAAGGCGGATCAAGATTCATAGAACTCAGCAGGGAATGGTGCCGCCTCCGTCCACGAATCGACCGGCCGCCGCTCCCGGGCTGCTCCAGGCTCCAGCTCGCCGTCCCAACCGAATCCATGGCCGCGGAACAATCCCGGCGGCCGGGTATCAGGAAGACCACAACCACAGTCCGCGCTAGACCATGGCCGCGGGATCTTCGCCCGGCAGCGGCTTGAGGCGCTGCAGGGTGCCCGTAGCCATCCTGTTGCGCCGTCGCACGGTGATGGGCTCCCTGCGTCGACGGAGGATGGTGTCGCCGCGCCGCCGCGTGAGGTAGAAGGCTGGTCGTGCAGGCTGGGGTGAGGGAAGAGAGGTGGTTGACAGGGGAGGAAGGAAGTGGGGTAGGTGCGTTGGTGTTTTTTTCCTTCTCTCCGTTTTGGGCTGGCTGTGACCTGTGAGTTTGTGACAGCTGACGGCGTCAAGTCAAGACGCCTGAAAAGATGCTGTATAGAGCTGATCCGACGGTGAGATGAGGGTGCACTGCTACCCACCATGGCACCCCACTATTTTGCATATATACATATGCCTGAGTCTACATCTTGCCTTACAAGCTTTCCAACTTCTTTAAACTTGGTTACATGGAAGGGGTGGTACCCCTATTTATACTTGTACACGACCCTTAAGATTGTTGCCATGTGGCATAATCCAAACCCTACACCATACTTCTAGAATACTCTACAAACTCTAGATATTTCATACTACTCCTAAATATCTTACTTAGAACATTCCTAATTCTAGAGTTCTCCCTACATACCCTGGAGGATACTTCATGATTAAGCTAGCTCCTTCTACCAGCCAACTACATTGACAAGATTACTCCTAAAAGTTATGAACACAATTTTTGTTGCCATGGAGAAGGCTATGCACTGTTGTAAGCGCAGTTTCATGTCGGTAACTTAATTTTGGAATCCCTCAGAGTCATGGTTTTAAACGCGTCGCTTAGGCGTCGCCTAGGCGACGCTTAAGCGTCAAGGCGCCCCAGGACGGTAAGGCGTCCGCCCCGCCTTAGTCATGAACTGTACGGCTCTGCCTCGATGAAGTGTACAGCCTCGTAAGAGGTCCCGGCTGCTGCCTGTTCCTTGCTGCAGCGTCGCTGTGGCTGCTCCTGGAGCTTGTAGACGACGAGGAAGAAGGGTGGGGCCGAGGAGGGAGGAGTTCATTGCTGCAGCGTCGCTGTGGCTGCTCCTGGAAGGATGCTGCGGTGAGGAAGAAGGGTGGGGCCGAGGAGGGAGGAGTTTGAGTGCTGTGTGCTGCTGCAACCATGCGGGAAAAGAGCAGATGGTGTGTGACGGCTGTGAAGAGGAAGAAGAGAAGAGGACATTGGAATTAGGTCACGGGAGGACTATATAGCCACTAGATGGGCTTTTGGGCCACTGTGAGGTGCATAAGTAGTGGCCCATCTATCAGCCATTGCTATTTTCCTATTAAAAGAAGTGCAGAACTACCGATTCCTCTTTTCCTGCAATGTTTAAGGCGTCGCCTTGCCTCGCCTTACCGCCTCGCCTTGGGCGCTTAGGCGTCAGAGCGCCCCTGCTCCGCCTTAAGACGCTTCACCGCCTTTAAAACCATGCTCAGAGTTGTCTATATAGAAATATTCATTTTTTCCTGCTCTTCCGGGACAAACTATTTTATGATATCTATGGTAGCCTATACATAATTGTGTAAATGATCCTGTTATTCTACTGATAACAAATTTGTAGCACATAGAGTGACAGCCTGCATACTATTAGGTGTCTGGAAACATACCCACATATACCTTATTTGGTATTCCACTAGCCCTTATTTTTAGAAAAGGTTGTATCCATGCTCATCTCGGATAATTAGAAGAGAAACTCACTAAGAACTCGCTTGTCTTTAGAAGATAATTTGTTTCAAAAGGGGGACACATTCAGTGATCAATGTTTTTTTTACAGGATTCAGTAATCAATGTTGTTACAATCTCATAGATTTTATTCGATAGGCATGCACAGAAACACAACTCAACTCACTAGTCCCTACTGCTTAATTTTTCTGATGTTGAACGTTCCTGAAGAGCATCTATAATCACACATATGCCTTGATGATTCCATGATCTATCCTCAGAGTAGATCATAAATACTAAACAACCAAGAAACAGTCTGTTGCGAAGACTACCTGTCCAAATGGATCTACGTAAACAAACCAAGTATTCTGCTTCAACTGCACTAGTACATGCCTTAAGAAACTTCCAGGATGACAGAAGAACTTGTCCCAAATGGTCTCTTGTAATGACGCCAGCACTTGGCAGGATATATCAAAGCTTGTATCCACATTTCTCTAAGCTGTAGATGGATTCGGACAGGCACACATATCTGAACTTGTCTGGTTTTATGACTTGATGTAGGCTTTTGTGCTTGTGATCCACCTCGGGGTAGACAGTTCTCTTAGATGTAGGTTCTATTTTCTCCTATTAATCCAGTAGGTTCCTGTGATCCCCTCATTCACTTCATTAATCTACCTACTCGTTTTTATATTTGATCTTATCTAAGTCTCTGAGCCATTTTGTTCGTTAAAATAGAGGTAATATTCAGTTTCTTCATTCAACACATTATTATTTAGGATTATACATCTCCACTCTTTGCTTACACTGTTTACTTGGGGTTCCTGTGCAGTCAAATCTAACTTATTTTGACTGCAAAGGAACCTGGAAAGTATAACTAAGTACTAAAAAAATGTTGGACTTTGGCACTGAGACTGGCATACGTAATTGATAATAGCCTGCATCCTCTCTCCTGGTGCACGGTCAAGCTACACATACTTAATTTTATTTTATTGTAATACCTTTGCAGGCTTCATGCTCAGGCCCTTACCCTGGCTGCCTTGGGTGGTTCAGCACTGGTGGAGTACTATGATCACCAGTCAGGTTCAGGATCGAGAGTTCACAACTACGCGAAGCAGTTCCTTCCACCACCTGAGAGCAACCCCAAAAAGGAGTAGGGTACACTTTGTAGAAGAGGCAACAGATTTATAGGCAGCCACCAGCTGATATGAATTTGTCGGTGTTATTTTCCAAGCAAACAATCTGCCATTTTGTGTGCCGTTATTGAAAATCTGAAGGATGCCTATTTCTGTATAAGCTACTGAACAACCATCCCGATGCCGCCATACGCAGATGTGTAGTGATGGAAATTAGTGACTTTCCTGCACCACACATGTATGTATTGAATGAAAAGTTTCCTTCTTACTACTGATAAATTAAAGTGCCATGTTAAATTTCTTATAACATGCTCTGAAGTGTCTAGTTATAGTGCAGAAGGTTTTGCTCAGGACGGTTAACATCAGGTTGCCGGGCATTGGATGCCCTCGGCAATCAAAATACCCATAAGATGAGATTCCTTTCTCTGTTTGGCATATAATACTGCACGGCAGTGTCGGTGATTAGTACATATTTTGTACTATATGGTAGTGTAGGTACTTAGTTACATACTTGGTGTATGGGAGTCACGTGCCAATCTGCTATTGAGATGAGATGGGTGAGACATCAGTGTTGCTTCCTGCACTAGGTTCCTTCTGGTGGAGGATCTAATGGTCGGTTTGTTTATGGTTTCCTAATGGGTAATTAGTTCATACTCTCCTGTGGAGAATTGATTACTTGAAGAAAACCTAGGTAGCTGCATGGTCTGTGTCAGGCTAATGGATCTCTGATTGTGCCATAAGATAACCATCAGATGCCTGACTTCGTTGGCTTGCAAGTTGCAACTTGCACGACCCGGTGCACAAGACATGTACATCAGAATTCTTAGGAGATTGTTGCTGGACATAAAGAAGTGAAAGGAACATCGGCTCCAGCAAGAAAGGAAATCGCTTAAGCAATGAGCATGACTGATCAATAATCAAAGCCCTATATCTGGCAGAGAAAAAAGGTCTGATGCAAATTCGTGTGTTTTATCTTCTTCAGTGACCTTAAATGATCTCAATCTAGCTAGGAACTTGAATACTTGATGATCTTTGAGCAATCGAATCTCCTCGAAACTAACAGTTTTTTATATCCTAGGAATGCCCGAAGCACTGATGGTTTCAACAGCGTGCTCAGTGTCTCGTAACTGTATCACCAAAAAATCACGGATCGGGAAATGGTTGAAGAGCATACGGCCTAGCTGAGGTCGCCATCGATCACCATCACCGGCACCAGCTCGTAACGACCTAACAGGCTAACACCGGTTGTCTCTTTCTCAACTTGCTCCTCCTTGCCTTCTCATATTGCTGAATCATCACGAAGCAAGGCCGCAAAAGGCCACACATGCTAGCTACTACCAAAAAGCTACTGCGAAACAGAAGAGAAAACGAGAAAACCTTTTTCAGGTATGAAAGTTGCACATTTTCTGTCAGCTTGAACTGACCAAACGCTGTCGGCGACGGCGATCACCTACGTGTACTGTCGGTTCCGGAATTATCTGGCGATCGAGGAGTTAGGCAATGCATGTTAGCAGCAACAGGATGAGTAGGGTATTGGTCAAAGTTCAAACAAGTTCAGCAAAACGAAGATGATCTGGCTGTCATATACACAGACTAATTAGCTGATTTTCCGATCACTATTCCTCTATAATCTCTAGTACACAGACTAATTAGCTGAATTTCCGATCGACGAAGGTCCAAGAGTGGTCAGATCCAGGACCCTACCTAACTAACGTTGCCAAACCAAGAGTCATGGAGAAAGCAAATTAAACACATGGCACATGAGGGTGCATGCATGGCTTCTTCTTTACACCCTGGGTGTATCAGAAAGACGTACGGTGTGTTGTTGTTGTTCATGTTGGTGACACCAACTATATGTCTTTTTTAGTATATATAAATATGTTTGTAGCCTTGTAGGTAAACTGGTACCAGACATTAATTGGCTAATCTACAGACTCTACGATATGGTTTCAGCTCAGTCGTTACTATCAAGTACTTATAAGTAGGAGAACATGATATAGGCACCTAATCGTCATCTCTAACTAATTTAGCTCGACTTGTTCCTTTGGAGAATTGAGATGAGAATTGGCTAATCTCCGGACTCCACGACATGGTTTCAGTTCACTCTCGATCGTGACATGTTTTGTGGCGAGAGAGGGGGGACTTAATTGGTCTTTGCCTGATCGGCGATCGTCGACGGCGTACATGTCGCCATCGTGTCAACCTAATTTCCGGTGCCTACTTTTCCATGACATACGGAAAGCTCCGGCAGAAGAAGAAAAGACGCTCTTCCTTTGAATCTATTACGGCTCATTTTCATGCATGTCGCTGCGCGCTTTGATTTTCTTCTTGATGTTTTCCACAGCAGTGGCAGCTACCCGACACTCGTGGCCAAACTGGTTTCCTGTTGCAAAGGCAGCTTCGTTACGTCCTGGGATATGGAGGTGGAGATGGATGTGAGCCACGGAGGTTTCTGTGAAGCAAGATGTGGCGCCATCATTACGGAAAGCTAGGGTGGTAGGTTCAGAAGGAGAAGAATAAGGCTGAAACTTTCAGCGGAGCTAATTATCATACCAGCCGATGATCTGACTCTGTTGGGGTGTCCCTCCGTTCACCAGATTTATGGAGACTTCACTCGTTTTTTGACAGGCAAATATCAAGACTTTACTTGCGTCTTCAGATGCAGAAATCGGGGGTAGCTTTCTTCTCGAGTTGTCTGATGTGAACCCAGGGCCTGGCCGTGTGTCCCTCCTTTCGCCTCGTCTTGGATGTTCCACCGGTGACGAGGGGTGTCCTCGGCAATACACATAGTTGAGTACCTAGAGTTAGATTTATGTGATAGAGAACGCGTAGTGTTAGTAGAATCGTCGGCTGACAAGCGGGATTACCCAGGTTCAGGGCCCTCGACTGAGGTAACACCCCTACTTCCTGCCTGTATGTATTGATTGTGGAATATGATGCGGTTACAAGGGTCTAGCAAGGGGTCGATCTCGCTAGGGTTTGGAGGTTCTGGTATTGCGTGTCCTCTATCGGGCACCCTCCCAGCCCTTATAAAGGGGCTGGGTCTCGGGTACGCAACCGACTAGGACGTTACATGTAAGGAAACTATAACCGACTATGCCTAAACTTGTGAAGCAATCTTCATCTTGGGCCTTCCTTCATGGGCCTCATCGGGTTACTGACAATTGGGCTTTAGTCATCACGTGCACCAGGTACCCTCATGGTAGGGTACCCGTTTGGTATAACCTCGTCATTAGCCCCCGAGTGCATGGCTGACTCGAAGAATCAGGCAAGGACTCTCTCGATTGTGCACGTCATACTTTCATTCGTATGCTTATGAAGATTCTTGTGAGCACTTCATGATTTTGCCAGGGGATTATGACATAGTAGGCCTGGTTTTATTCGATGCATCGAGACCAATTAACTGCACTTTTGGGCAAAACCTTACTAGCCTTCAATCAAACTCGAGTCCCCGGACTCGAATCCGAAACATACTGGACAGACTCGACTCAGGCCGTTGAGGTCTTACAGAATCATTCTGCAGTTTCAATTTTGCTACCTAGCGCGTCCGCCAGGATTTTCATCATGTCTACTGACACGGAGAACTTTTAAGGACTTAACACTGTTGGAGTGGTCCTCAGCCCTGCTCGACTGATCGGCGGGTCTTACCTTTGCATTTTTTGTATGCAGCATCCGAAACATCATCGACTGACGTAAATCGGGAATTCTTTTGACTTTTTGCTTTTCTGATTTAGACTGAGTCGAGTTACTAATTGACTGTCTTTTTTGCCTTTGAATCTATCGGGTGCGCGACAGCGCTCCCGATGGGAGTAGCCCCCGAGATTGTGCTTTATTACTTGTAATGGAGGATAGTCTCAATTTCGTTTATTTTCTGCATATGTTAATCGAAGAAAAATTTTACCTGCTCCCGATGGGAGTACCTTGTATTTGACAGTATGTGAAATGTATGTTTTTACCAAACCGATGGACTTTAGAATCTTTGTGACGTTTAATCCAGTCGAGTGACTATTCGACTGCCACACTTTGCGCCTCGCGGCTTTGCCCAATGGATGACGTCATGCATGGCGATTTTAGCGTGCGCACAGAATTTTGACAAGACGTATCGTCGTGGGGCCACTGTTTGACCACAGAAGACGCCGCTTCAGTTCTGATTTGACCGGACGTAGCGAAATTTTCGCTGCGTGATTATCACTTCCTCGTTTCTCGTGCGTAGTGGGTGGGGTGGCCTGCAACTGTTGCTCTCTTCGTGCGCCACGTGTTGCCACGATCATGGACGAACGGTTTAGATTTTCGTGCGTGTTGTGGTAAATAAGGGCCTTTTTCCTGGCAGGTTTTTTACCTTGCCATTTGCCTCCTCTGCTTCCATCTTTCCTTTCTCCTTGCGCGCTTTCTGCCATTGTTGCTGCTGCCAAGCTTCTTGCTACTCCTCCTTCTGCCATGGCTCCGAAGAAGAGACAGAGCGTCGCCGCCCTTTCCTCTGCCACCGATGCAGGGAAGGGAAAAGGATATGCAGCCGCCACGGCGGATCCCGCCGCCGCGCTGAAGAAGGTTTCTGGTGACTGGGTGAGATCCACCGTCACCGAGAAGAAGCTGGCGTCATATCGCCAGCAAGGATTGCTCCCGACGGCGGATCAGGTCGCGGCCCGTGCTCCGGCGAACATGGAGGTACTTCCTGAACCCCACGCCGGTGAACGTGTGTGTTTTGCGGAGTTCCTTCCGCGCGGTTTTTCTCTTCCTCTGCACGACTTTGTTCGTGGATTTCTGTACGCCTACGGGGTACAGATTCATGATCTTACTCCCAACAGCATCTTGCACATTGCCTGTTTTATGGTATTGTGCGAGTGCTTTTTGGGGGTATCCCCTAGTTGAGCACTATGGAAGTCCATCTTCCAGGTGCGCCATATGTGCAGAGGTGGACGCCCATGCCCTACCGGTGGTTTTGGGGTCCAGGTGCGGAACGACTGCCACTACTTCAACCTGAAGGCAGTCGACTCTGCCCAAGGTTGGAGGAACAAGTGGTTTTACGTCAGCGTCAACCAAGAGGTGCTCCCCCGTTTTTGATTGGGAAACCTCTGCTGAAGACGAAGGCTTGGGAGCATTCCCTTTCGACTGAAGAGAAGGAGGAGGCTGCGCCCCTTTTGACAAGAGTTAGTGAGCTGCTTGGCACCGTCACTGGTGTTCAGTTGATCAGTACTTTTGTCAAGATGCGAGTGTGGCCCCTTCGTCTACGCGTCAACCCTATGTGGCGATACGAAGGCCCACTCGACGCCAGCAGGATGAGCGCTGTGGAGCTGTCGCCTAACGAGCTGGATTCCCACGTGAAGGGAATCACTAGCATCAAGGCCGACGAAACGATCGACTTCAACTTTCCACACGCTCCATATGGCCTGGAAAACGCCCTTCCTGAGGTAAGTGCGCAATACTTTGCTTTATTTTTGAGTTTTTGCTACCTTTTGCTTCTGGTGTTATAACTTTTAAGTGTCGTTTTCTTCTTATGACTAGGGACATTCGACTGCTTCCATCCTTCCTCCTCTCCCCGAGTCTGGTCCTACCGATGAGGTAGCTTTGCTAGATGAGGGGAAGAAAGCCACCTTATCCCCGCCTTCGGCGAACACTTCCGCCACAGAAGAAGCCGAGGCCGAAGAGGTTAACCAAGTGCAGAAGGACGGCGAGTCTGCGACTGAACCTTCATCTAAGCGTCGTCGTCTGCTCCGTCCAGCGGCTTCTAGCTCTCAGTCGGGAGGTGCAGAACCAAAAGATGATGAGGACTCCGGTACCTCCCCTCCTGCTAGGAGCGCTCCCCTGAGCATCTCTCCTTTGGCGTCATGCCCTCCTCCAATTGTGAATAAACCTCTGAGCTTTGGAGGCCCGCCCATTGGAGCTGAACCAGATTCAGATGAAGATGAGCACAGGTATGTGCTATGATCCCTATGCATCTGCATTACGTTGTGGTAATACTTCCCTTATGCCTTTTGCTACTATTTTTGCAGCGCCGGTGATGAGCAGCTGCGCTCACCACCAGTCGCAGAAGAACCCGTCATGGTTCATCCCCAGGCCACTCCTGATACCGCCGAAACCACTCTCGTGGTTGGAGCAACTGATGCGGGCAGAGCGGCATCTGCTTCTGTTCTAGATGCAGGCCCTTCGACCTCCAAGTCTTCTTCCTGGACTGAGCATGTGAGCATCTTTTGCTTACTTTTGTTATACTCGAGTCCTTTTTGCTTAGCTGATATCTTTCGATTACGCTTTGCAGCCTGTCTTCTGTAACATTGTTGCGGCTGGCAAAGCTTATGTCCAGATGGAGGAAGAGCGGGACTCTCTTCGCTCGGACGTTGACCAACTGAGCCGTAAGTTACTCTGGCCTCATTCGAACTTATGCTACTACTTTTCATTATCCTGCGACTGAGCTGGTCGTTATCTATCCCAAGCGACAAGAATCTGACCGAGAAACGAGCAGCTGATCTGGAGAAGCAACCGAAGAAAATGGAAAAACAGCTTGCCGATCAGCAAACTAACTCGAAGAAAGAAATAGATGAAGCCCGAGCTTCTGCCACGTTGCGCGAGAAGGAATATCCTGGGCGGTTATCAGGCCTTGCGCGTGCTATAGAAGGTTAGTAAAACTTCTTTTTTTTGCTTGTGCTTTTCTCTTCTTTCTCCTTTGCTAATACTCCCCATGCTCTCTTGTTGACCTTTATGAAGGAACTGCTGATGCGCCAGCACCTGCGGATGGAGCGAGGACGATTTGTCGCTTGACCACGCCCTCGAGGAGCTGAATGTCGCCATTATGCATGCGAAGAGCTCTCTGGCTACCTCCACCAGCACCCTTGGCGCTGTTTTCCAGGAGGTGCTCCCTTCGAGTGAAGTTCCTGCGACTGCCCAAGGCTTTGCAGACGTGCTCGGCCCCGGCTCATCGACTATGGCAGCCTTTGCTCGAGACCTTACCGTACGTGGCTCGGAGTCCACCCTCAAGCTACTCCTTGGTAACGGCGTAACCATCGACTACGAGACTATCCTGTCTGACTTCCCGAAAAAGTCAGACGGGAAGCCGTTGTCTTGGAAGGGTGTGACTGATGCAGCCGTGCGACTATCAGATATTTTCATCCGCACTATGGAGCGCAGATCAAATGAGATCGCCGCTCGGTCGTAGTCGCGTAGGGCTAGGTCCAAGTCTGTGTCCCATGTCTAGGGGCTTTTTATGACTTTGTAAATATAATTCTCACACACCATGTGTGCTTTTGCTACTTTGCTATGCAAATGAATGCTGTGATGAATCCGTTCCTGTTTACCTGCTTACTTTTATATCACTGTGATTTGTGTCATTCTCTGAATTTTATGCTGATGATCTTGACAGCCAGTTGATGGTAACGTGGTCGAGTCCTCACAACTCTAGATTGATACTCGATCACCTGCTCAAGTAAAAAATTATGCTAGGGTACTAGCTTATGCGAAGAAGCGGGTGGTAAAACTGGAACAAGAGCTGAAAAACGTCGAAACCGAATTAAAAATTCTTAAGGGGATGCGAGCTTTTGCCACCCAACGAGAAGATTATGTACTTGGTGAAATAGAGATTGTGAACAGTCAACTTGACGGTAAGGATCATTCTTTTGCCTGATGCAGTAGCTGTGGTATTTCTGCTTTGCTTACTCTGGACTGATACTTGATTACCTGCAGTTTTTGTTCTTAGTTTCAAAGAAGAAGAAGAACGTGTCCAAGAACGTTTGGACAGTGCGACTGAAGATCCCAAAACTGGTCGTCAACACTTTTGGTTAGACAGTTATCGCGCCCACAAGCTTGCTACTCTGAAAGATCGAGTGTTTCGCGGTGCTGTTTTACTCGAGCGATGCAGGGCAGCTTTCTTGCGTATCAACCACTACCTGTTCCCCACTGGGATACAACCACATGGGATTCATGCTTTGGTTGATCTCTTTCGATCGGCAGATTCCATCCGAGAGGCGATAACCCAAAGGGTGGTACTTGGAGAAAATGTTGCTCTTGCCTATGTCCGCAGCCAGCGGCCGGTCCTGCAGCTTCCTCCTCCCGCGATTGGCTCGCGGCTAGATCAGTTGTATTTAGATGGGACTGTAGCTGCGGCCAACACCCTGGTAGAGCGCTTTTATGATCAGATTGTTGGTTCTAACCTTCCTACTAAGGATGAACCTATGTAAATTTGATAATTTGTATAGAATGTATAGAGATATGCAGCCCCCGAGCCTGCCGAGTGGGGTGTATGAAACAAAAAAAAAATCTTATCTTATTGTGTAATTACCCAGCCCCCGAGCCTGTCGAGTGGGGTTGTATGAGACAAACACTTCTCTAACTTATGTAATTACCCAGCCCCCGAGCCTGTCGAGTGGGGTGTGTGAAATTAGTTCGTGCTTACTGTGAATTGTTTTGGAATCTCGAGTAATCGAATTGTGTTTTGAAAATGTAACTTGTGTTACCCCCTTTGTTTTGAGACCCAACCCCCTAGCACTCGGGCGTGGCTGAGTTTTTGTTGATGTTAGTAAGGCCCAGCCCCCGAGTACTCGGGTGGGTGTAACTTTTGTTATGGTTTGTGAGAAAAAAATTATGATCCAGCCCCCGAGGCTTCAGGTATGGAGAAAGAAAAAAAATATGCGAATAATTCATAGAGGAACATTTTTCTTTATTCCAACTATTGGCCAGCAAGCCACCTCATTAAAAACCTTCCAGTCCCCTTAGGTACCCTGGTAAGGGAAAGAGTGTGTCTGAAACCTGCTGGCCGTTTGACATTGTGTGCTATTACATTGATCGACTAGGTAGACTAAGCGTAGAAGCGACGCAAGTGCGCCACATTCCATGGGTTATTTGATATCTCCCCTGTCTTCGCGTGCTTCAATCGATAGGCACCACCATCGATGACCTCCGTAATGATGAAGGGTCCCTCCTATGGAGATGCAAGTTTGTGCACCTTCTTCTGCTTCAGTCGAAGTACCAAGTTTCCCACAATGAAGGAACTTGTACGCAGCCGACGACTGTGGTAGTTGCGCAAATCCTGCTGGTAAACAGCTATGCGAGCAAGTGCCGTGTTGCGTGCTTCTTCGAGTAAGTCGGTTGAGTCTTCGAGTGATTCGTTCGCGTCATCTTCATCGTATACTTTGACTCTGGGTGCACTGAACTTCACCTCGGTGGCAGTACGGCCTCTGCGCCATAGACCATAAAAAATCGTGTGAATTGCGTCGAGGCGTTTGGAGTTGTACGCAAGCTGCATAGTACCGTGGGAAGCTCATCGACCCAGGCACCTGCAGCCCGTTTGAGTGGTACCAACAACCTTTTCTTGATGCCCGTGCATACGAGACCATTGGCCTTTTCGACTTGTCCGTTGGACTGTGGGTGCGCCATTGATGTATAGTTGAGCGTAATGTTCCACTCTTTGCAGAAGGAACAAAATTCTTCGGTTGTGAAGTTTGTGCCATTATCAGTGATGATACTGTTTGGGATGCCAAAGCGATACACGATAGATCTTATGAAATTGACTGTTGTAGCGGCAGTCGAGCTTGTGATTGGTACTGCTTCAATCCACTTTGTGAATTTGTCCACCGCCACCAGCAGATGAGTATGCCCTCCAGGCGAGGATTTTTTGAGTGGTCCAACCATATCGAGCCCCCACTGGGCGAAAGGCCATACCAATGGTATGGTTTTGAGCGCTGATGCGGGTGCATGAGGTTTGGTGGCGAATTTCTGACACCCAATGCACCTTTTGACTATGTCCTCCGCGTCTTTGAGTGTTGTGGGCCAGTAAAACCCTGCTCGGAAGGCTTTGGCTACGAGTGATCGACTGCTAGCATGATGCCCGCAGGTACCTGCATGGATATCACGAAGTATTGCTTTGCCATCCTCGAATTCTATGCATCTCTGAAACATACCTGAGACGCTGCGCTTGTATAACTCACCGTTGATGATGGTGTATGCTTTGGATCGCCGAGTGACTCGTCTAGCATCTGTTGCGTCTTCTGGTAGCTCGTCGCGGAGCAGGTATGCTAAGAAGGGTTGAGTCCATGCTGGTATTACCTGATCACCATGACATAGGAGTACTTCGACTGGTGGATCCTCTGAACTAGGTGCTTTGCTTTTGGATGAGGCAGTAGCAGTGGGCTGAGGCCTCTGTTCCTTGATGGACCTGTGCTCAATGCGCTCCAAGAAGACACCGGCTGGAATTTGTGCTTTTGTTAAACCGATGTTGGCTAACCTGTCTGCTTCCTCGTTGCTTTCTCGCCCAATGTGTCGTAGCTCGCATCCATCGAATCCACCTTCCAACGTGTTGTAAAGGTCACGATATGCAATCATGTTGTCAGCTATGGCATCACAAGCTTTCATTGTTTGTTGCACGACCAGGTTAGAGTCGCCATATATCATCAGTCGAGTGCATCCTAGCGCCTTGGCCATTCGCATGTCGTGGATCAGGCCTTCGTATTCTGCTTCGTTTTGGATGGGAACTCGAAATCCATCTGCAGGACGTAGCAGAGCTTGTCACCCTTAGGTGATATGAGTACTACACCTGCTCCTGCGCCTTCGTTTTTCTTGGACCCATCAAAGTACATTGTCCAGGAGTTAGATACATCAGGAACTCCTGGCAGTTGAGCTTCTATCCACTCTGTTGTGAAGTCAGGTAAGACTTGTGCTTTGATGGCCTTCGGGTGGTCATATGTGATTCCTAGTGGCCCTAGCTCGATGAGCCATTTTGCCACTCGCCCAGTTGCGTCAGGGTTTGTGAGGATATCTCCGATTGCAGATTTCTGATCACCGTTATCGGGTGTTCTGTGAAGTAGTGGCGCAGCTTCCTGGACGTCATGAAGATTGTGTATGCTAGCTTTTGAAAGTGCGGGTACCGCTGTTTGGATGGGGATAGGACTTCGCTGACGTAGTAGACTGGTCTCTGCACACTCTGGGCTTTTCCTTCCTCCATGCGTTCGACTACCAAGACCGTACTCACCACTCGATTTGTAGCTGAGACGTACAGGTACAATGGTTCCTTTTCTCTGGGTGCCGCCAGGATTGGAGGATTTGTGAGGATTCGCTTGAGATCGACGAAGGCTGCTTCAGCTTCGTCTGTCCACTCGAACTTGTCTGCCTTCTTCATCAGTCGATAGAGTGGTAGTGCTTTTTCGCCTAGCTTGCTGATGAAGCGACTGAGTGCTACCACTCTACCTGCTAACTGCTGCACCTTGTAAAGCTTCGTAGGCCTTTGCATGGTAAGTATGGCCTGTATCTCTTCCGGGTTTGCTTCTATTCCACGTGCTGACACCGAGTACCCCAATAGTTCTCCGGCTGGAACACCGAATGTACACTTATCTGGATTGAGCTTGATGTTGTAACTCTTGAGATTGTCGAAGGTTTCTCGTAGATCTGCGAGTAATGTGCTTTCCTCCTTTGACTTGATAACTATGTCGTCTACGTATACTTCGACATTATGACCAATTTGCTTCTTCAAGCAGTTTTGCATCATACGCTGGTACGTAGCACCTGCGTTCTTGAGCTTGAAGGGCATTGTGGTGTAACAGTATACTCCGAGTGGAGTTGTGAATGCTGTTTTTTCTTCGTCTTCGACTTTCATCCGTATCTGGTGATACCCTGAGTATGCATCCAGAAAGGATAAACGTGCGCATCCTGCGGTGGAGTCGATGATCTGATCGATTCGTGGAAGTGGAAAGTGATCCTTTGGGCAACACTTGTTAAGTCCTGTGAAGTCTATGCACATTCGAAGAGCTGCTATTTTCTTCTTCTCGATGAGCATAGGGTTGGCCACCCAATCTGATTTCTTGATTTCTCGAATGAAGTTTGCTTTGAGTAACCTGTCGACTTCCTTTTCTATGGCTTCTCTTTTGGGACCGCAGACACGACGTGTTGTTTGCTTAACTGGCCTAGCACCTGGAGTAAGTTGAAGAGAGTGCTCGGCGAATTTCCTGGGAATACCTGGCATGTCGGCTGGACACCATGCAAATATGTCCCAGTTCTCATGGAGAAATTCGACGAGCGCGCTTTCCTATGCGGGAGGTAGGCTTGTGGACACCCTGACTGTCTTTGATGGGTCAGTCGGGTGGACTTGGTGCTTCCTTATGTCATCTGTGGCGCTGAATGCCCTGTCGACTGCTTGCTTCTTGTGCTCAGGCATGAGTGTATGATCATTGGTGAGTGAAAGATCTGCAAAAGTTTGCTCCATACCGAACATCTCCGAGATCTTGCTAAAATCTCGGTCGCAAGCGTCGGATCTTTGGAAGTTTCCATTGACTGTGATGACTCCCTTGGGTCCTGGCATCTTCAACTTGAGATATGCATAATGTGGCACTGCCATGAATCGGCGAACGTCGGGCGCCCAAGTATGGCATGGTACTGTGACTTCCAGTCGACGACTTCGAACTCAATCGATTCCGTTCTGAAGTGACTTGCATCGCCGAACGTAACATCGAGCTGTATTGTTCCTTTGGGGAGAACAGCTTTGCCTGGAACAATGCCATGGAAGGTGTTTGTGGACTCGGGTAGGTTCTCGACTGACCTGTTCATCCTGTGAAGCGTGTCGGCGAAGATGATGTTGATGCCGCTGCCTCCGTCCATGAAGACCTTGGTCATGGCGTATCCACCAATCTGAGCGTCGAGTACCAGGGCTGCGTGGCCTGGTCGATAGACTGGGTGGGTGGTCCTCCCGTGTGAACGTGATTGGAGTCTCGGATCCCCTCAGGAGTTCTGGCACGGCTGGTGGTGCCATGACTGCCATGTTGACATGTCGAGTGTGTAACTTCTGCTGCCTGTTAGAGGGACGCCCTTTTTGGATCATGTACATCTGTCCCTGAGGCTTCGGGTACTGATCTTCTGCTACTTGTTGAAAGGGCATGGCGCCCCATGTGTGGTTTTGGTAATTAATGACAATCCCTATGAACTAATGGTTGCATTGAGTTGTACTTGTAGTGCTTGTCCATAGACCATGCTTGAACTCCATATGTTGGATTCAAGGTTATTGATGCCATGAATATATTGATATAATGAAGTATTGGGCATCAAGACCATTGAGGTCATGGATATATACTTGATATGATCAAGAAGAAAGTATGTGATGACCAAGTTGTTATTCAAGGAGTTATCCGATGATTGGTCATGTGTAAGTTGAGCATATTGCAAGTATGTCTTGAAGAAAAGGATTATGTGACATTCATGGTTATCTTCAAGACATCATCTATTGAAAAGAGAGAAGAAAAGATAGAAGGTTGATCTTGATCAACACACAAAGCTCCAAGATGTACCAAAGTCGGATGATGTATCTCTTGGTATGGTAAGAAATTATCCATATAGCTTTGTCAACTAACCCATTACATGTGTGTGGCATTTTCTATGTGTGGTTAGGTATCTTTATTTGGGTGTGCATCAAATGAAGATTCATATAGCCCATGGGGATGACATCAAGTGGTGATCGTCATCAACCTTGAGATGTGCAAGTTCAAGAGAAGTGTCTCGAAGATATCATATGCTTGAAGCTTGCCACCCATTTGGAGATAATGGTCATGTGAAGATATGCCGATAAGAGGCTCTCCCATAGTGGTGTATGGGGGAGAAATATGTGGATCTTCACCAAGCGAAGCGCAATCAAGAAAGGTGGTCCACTTGAAGAGATCAAGATCGTCATCATCTAGCTCAAGTGGAATGCGCAAGGCAAAGGTATGATAGGGTTCTATTTTACCGGTCTCGTGGTTCTAGTTGGGAGACCGGGTTATAGGATAGATACCGAACTATCAAGAGGGGCTCTCGATTGAGTTTTAGCGTATCAGTTGGAGAGAGCTCAAACCTTTGCATACTTGGCATATCATCTTTCTTGTTTTATTTCGCTTTCATCCATGTGAGAATTTAGAGCTTGTGTCATCTCTATACCAAACTCTAGTTCGTCAAAAACGGATTTCATGAATATCTTGTTGCGTTTTTGATATTCGAGGTTCTACCGGTTTGTCTTTTATAAGAGAGGTCAAACTCTTCTCTTGTGGATTCCTCCTCACATGATGGGCTATGATGTTTTCTTGCATCATCTTGTCGTACTCGTTGTGGTGATTCCAACGAGCCCAAGAACATCGAAATCGGAGTTCGGATGAAAAAGATATTGCAGTTCCGTTTTGCTCTTTCTGTCAGTTTTCAGACTATCGGATAATCCGATTCAAAATGAATCGGAATATCCGACCCGGATTTCTGCTGGTCGCGAAAACAGCTATTTTGCAGCTCTCTGATGCGTTTCGGATTATCCGATTCAATTGTGGGTCGGATTATCCGACCCATGCTTTTCTGGCCAAACGGGCAGATTTCTCCCCACCTATTTAAGGGGTCTTCTTCTCCAAAGAGACCCAACTCTTGAGCTCGTTTTCCCCCCATTGTTGACCTTCTTTGAGCTTTGCTTTCTCTCTATTCCTCCATGATTCTTGCCTCCAATTAGAAGGAAAAGAGAGAGGAGATCTAGATCTACCATTCCACCAATCAATCTCTCCTCTAAGTGAGGGGAAGCTTTTGGATCTAGATCTTGGAAGAATTTGGTGTTCTTCTTTGTTCTTCCTCTCTTCTCCCCCCAATAGCATTAGTTGCTTTGGTGGGATTTGAGAGTGAAGAATTTTGAGCACTTCTTGTGTTCTTGCCCATTGCATCGGTTGCATCGGTTTGAGTTCTCCACAGTGATACGTGGAAATCGAAGTTGAGAAGCTTGTTACTCTTGGGTACTTGGGGTGCCCTAGAGCTTGTCCTCTTGGGTACTTGGAGTGCCCTAGACGGTCCCTAGTTGATCTCGGAGTTTTGGTGGCTCGCGGGATTGTTGGGAGCCTCCAATTAAGTTGTGGAGACGCGTGATGACCCACAAGTATAGGGGATCGCAACAGTCTTCGAGGGAAGTAAAACCCAAATTTATTGATTCGACACAACGGGAGCCAAAGAATATTTGTAAGCCTTAACAGATGAATTGTCAGTTCAGCTGCACCTGTGAATAGACTTACTCGACACAGATTATCAGTAGCAACAGTTTTATAGCAGTAGCGGTAGTGAAATAATAGCAGCAGTAAAGTAAAGACAACAGTAGTGATTGCGGTAAACAGCAGGATTAAAACACTGTAGGCATAGGGATGGATGAACGGGCGTTGCATGGATAACATAGTTCATATAATAATCAAGACATAGGCATTTGCAGATAAATAATGATAAAGCATCCAAGTACTAAGTAACCAAGTACTAAGTAACCATAGACATGTGTTCCCTATATAGTCGTACGTGCTCGCGATGAGAAACTTGCACAACATCTTCTGTCCTACCAGCCCGTTGCAGCGGGGCCTCAAGGGAAACTACTGGTAATTAAGGTACTCCTTTTAATAGAGTACCGGAGCAAAGCATTAACACTCCGTGAACACATATGATCCTCACATCACAGCCATCCCCTCCGGTTGTCCCAATTGCTGTCACTTCGGGGCCTCGGGTTCCGGACAATAATATGTGTATACAACTTGCAGATATGATCTAAAACAATGATTATCCTCATGATACAACAACATGTTCAGATCTGAAATCATGGCACTCGGGCCCTAGTGACAAGCATTAAGCATAACAAGTTGCAACAATGACATAAAGTACTAACAACGGATACTAGGCACCATGCCCTAATGATCTTATAGCTATTACATGAATAATCTCATCCAATCCCTACCATCCCCTTCAGCCTACAACGGGGAATTACTCACACATGGATGGGGGAAACATGGATGGTCGATGGAGAGTCGTCGGTGATGATGATGGCGATGATCTCCTCCAAATCCCCGTCCTGGTGGAGTGCCAGAACGGAGTTTCTGGTCCCCAAAATAGGGTTTTCGATGGCGGCGGCGCTCTGCGGTGTTTCTGGAAAAAGTGGTCGACCCCCCGACGTTTTTAGGTCAGAAGCTTTAAGTAGTCGAGAGGGGGACGCGAGGGGGCGCCCGAGCCGGCCTCACCATGTGGTGGCGCGGCCCAGGGCCCACCGCGCCGCCACGTGGTGAGGGTGCCTCGTGGCTCTTCTCCGTTTCCCCTTCTGGCTCCGTGGATCTTCTGATAAAATAGGAACTTTGCGATGTTTTCTGGTAAGTTTCCCGAAAGTTGGATTTCTGCACAAAAACAAGACACCAGGGTAATTCTGCTGAAAACAGCGTTAGTCCGTGTTAGTTGTATTCAAAACACACAAATTAGAGGTAAAACAACAGCAAAAGTGTTCGGGAAAGTAGATACGTTTTGGACGTATCAACTCCCCCAAGCTTAGCGTATTGCTTGTCCTCAAGCAATTCAGTTAACAACTGAGTGCGATAAAAGAAACTTTCATGAACACATTTGCTTCATATGATGTATATATTCTCACTATATGGGCAAGTGTTTAGGCAACTCAATATAAGGTGTATGCAAATAATGTCACCTAATAGCCATGTAAACCATGAAAAGATGCCAACATACTAATAAAAAACAACATGAAACATATCTATCTGCAAGATTGCAATGCTCATAATAAGATATGGTAAGGTGGTATCTCGCTTGCCCGTATTTGTACAATAAAACATAAATGCCCAGGCACCTCTGAAGTTCAAGGGAAGACTAGAAGTAAAGATATCAAAGATAAAAGCATCAAAGTTATACCACAGTTAACCGCATTCTGGGACAAGCACATTACACTAAGAATGACAACTATGCTCTCGAGAAGGTGCTCAAAGAAAGGATGGTGACTCAACATGAAAATAAAAGATTGGCCCTTCGTAGAGGGAAGCAGGGATTAACATGTGCTAGAGCCTTTTATTTTTAAAACAGAAGTAAAATTGTTTTGGGAGGTGGTTGTTCCTGTCAACGAATGGCAATAGAGTTTCTGTTATCTTCCATACTAAACAAGTTGAGAGCGGTTCCAAGATGTTTGATATTAAGCACTTATAGCATGGACTTTATATATAGTTTGACACTCCTCCCAACCTTTGCTTACACAAGCCATGGCTAACCGAATCCTCGGGTGCCTTCCAACAATCACATACCATGGAGGAGTGCCTATTTTATTTGTTTTTAGCTTTTTGATGTTATAATGATCTAACCAGCTCTTTGCAAAATTAGTGGAGGCTAGCAATAGACTGGGAAGCGACAATCAAGAGAGCAATAACCGTCATAATCATGCTTGTGACAAAACAAAATTAACGGAGGCATAAAAGTGATACAAGAACTCTGAGGCAAAATAAATCATCAAGGCTTAATTGACTTTTTGTTTTTCAGTCATATGCATGCGTGGGCATGTGCCAAGTCAAGTCAAATGAATCATTCAGAGGAGGATACCACAGTGTCATACCCTTTTATGAATAGATCAATGCAAGCAAACATCAATATAACATGCTACCCACTATTAATAAATTGGAACTGATCATAAGAGAACATGAACTACTAAGCATCCACTAAATAACATATACCTCACATGAACCAACTAAGCATGCTCGCATGGATGAGTATATGTAAAAAAATGAAAACAAATAGAGTTCATACCAGCCTCTCACCCCAACTCGAATCGTCGTAAATCGTCCTTATTGCTTTTCACTTGTGTGTCTTGAATGATATGAAATGATAACCAAGCTCCACTGGAGTCACGGAAGGCTGTCGAACTCTGCAGCAAACTATACAAAACCGAAAAAGAACAACAAATATTTTTGGGTTTTTTGAATTTAAAACAAGAGCAAAAAGAAGCAAGCAACAAAGCAAAATATTTTTTGGATTTTTGAATAACAAACCGAATTCAAACAACTAAGCAAACTAATACTAGAGACTTAAAGAAACAAATAAAGAGAAACAACAGAAATATTTTTGGTCTTTTTGTGTTTTGGAAAGCAAAAATAAAAACAAGAAACAACAAAAAGAAAGAAAGAAAATCGAAACATGGATATACAAAGTACCGACAGAAAATGATATATATGAGTGAGATGTCGATATACCTCCCCCAAGCTTAGGCTTTTGGCCTAAGTGAAGTTCAACCCCATGGCGCCCAGGAAGTGGCGCCTCCAAAGTACGACGAAGAAGGATCATCGTCCTGATACGAACTGGAGGACGCACCGGGGTAGGTGACGGTGTAGTCCTCAGAGGGTGTCGTGTCCCGGAGTCGTGCTGCTGGTGGAAACCACGCAGACGCAACTGCTCGTCCAACTCCTCCTTTGAGCGCGACCATGGCCTCCTGCGAATACAGAACAAATCGGCCCGGGGCAAAGGAACTTTCCTTTCGTCCCCGTCAGTGAACAAAACTCTATAAACAAGACTTCCTGCACGAGATTTAGCTGTAACAAATTTATGATCTTTCATAGCAGCAAGGTCGAGCCTGAAAGGGGTTAGCAACTCATCACTAGGATCAATAGGAAGGCCTAGGTATGCTATAACTCGCGAGGCAACTATCCCTCCATAGATGGGACCATCAGCAGCTAAGCGACGAGCTATGAGAGCACCAAGATTATAAGATGTGTTACCAGTAAGTGCAGTAGCCAGAAAAGCAAGATGATTGTTAGAAATGTTGCTGGTGTTCTCCCTACCAAGGATGCTAGTAGCAAGATAATAAGCAAAGTATCTAATGGCGGGGAGCTGAATGTTCCTTATCTTGCCGCGCTGGGCGGTGCGGTCATCCTCATTGGTCACCCCTCGGTAAAGTTCCAGCAAATCGTTGGGGCACCCTTGAATCCTCTTTGCTGTACCTGAAGGAGCAATACCTATGGCAGCACAAAAGTTATCCAAAGTCATGGAAACAGGCTTATCATAAATCTTAAATCCAATGGTTGGCTTGTAGGATGTGTTGCCAAATTTAAAACTCTCAACAATTTTTTTGGTGAGATTATAATATTGGTGGCGTTCATCCTCCATATAGGTAGTTAAGCCAACCCTCTGGACAAGGAACAAGAAATCATCAAGAAGCCCTGCATCATGCAAAAAGTTAGGGCATGGGAAAGATGATGGGTGTGGAACTCCATCATCCCTCTCATCACCAATGCTTGGTGCAATGAGATCTTCATTGTAGGATCGCCGAACTCGAGTAGCTGCTCTCGGGGGCCTTGCCACCCTTTGCGAATCCCTCTCAAAGATCTCTCCATAGGTGTGGTTATGCATCCTCCTTTTCTGAAATTTTCGGCAAACACTATAAAAATTGAATTTGAGACAACTAAATGAAGGAAACTACTATAGGAACTTGCTAGAGGATTAACCATGCATCAAAACTAATTATTCTAACTTAGAACAAGCATGCAAACTCACTTAACATGTCATCTACAGCAGCAAAATACTCCACTAAACAAAATTCTACTTGGATGTTCGGAGGAGTCACATACTGTGACACCCCTCCCTGGCACATATCACCAGAGAGGCAGTCGTCCCGTGCGCCATCCCAAGATAACTGGCCGCACGTCACAACAGTGTAACATAATGGAAATCATTACACAATCAAGCAGAAAGTGCTACAAAAGGATTTACAAGGCCGTCGAGGCTTTACAAAATATCAAGCCAAGCATGGCCCAACTCAGAGTTTTAACTGGCAGCGGAAGACATAAATGAGGCAACGGCTTGGAGCGGCTCCACTCCACAGGTTCTGGCTGGGCTACTGATCCTAGCACGCTCTTGCTTCAAATCCTTACTAAGGTGGAAGATGAATCCTCGACAAAACCTGGCCACAATCACAAGGCCCGTGAGTACATTTGTATGCACTCAGCAAGAATCGCCACTTACTACAAACATTCCAACAATCATGCAGCAAGATATACATTGGATATAAAATCCTACAACATGGCAAGGTGTAATCTAGATACCTGATATAAAAGTAGCATGGCATTGACAACCTAACATGTCATAAGCAAGCAATGGGGTTATCACCAGTACAGAGTCCAAGCCAGGTGGGGTTGGATCGAATACCGGCAATCAAACAAAGAGATTACCTGTGACGAGTAGACGAGGGTACCAGTTGGTACCAAATTTTATAATTACCCCTGTCAACACAATCAGGCTTCCAAGCTTTTAGCCAACTATGGCTATCACTCCAGCCAACTCTGGCTATCAATCCAGCCAACTCTGGCTATCTCCCGGGGCAAGCACGGTTGATGTTGGCTCTGGCCTAACTATAGGTTTCCAACGCATCACACCGCCATCCCATTCACCTCACAAGTAACATTCCCTGCATCATCTTATTGTTCATTTAGTGAAATCAGGTTGTTCATCTTTCTTTCAAACAAGCCTTAGGTTTAAACTCCTGACACGACAAAGACACACAGTGTGACCGACACTGAACTGTTGTTCCATAACCTTGGAACGAGGCTAGACATCCAGATTTGACACTCTCGAGAGGTTGCAGGTACCACCCATCTAAGTGCACCACACTCAGCCGGTACTTTAGGATATCATCCTTAAGGCGAACTCAGCAAGATACACTCACCTGACCGTTCACGCTACCAAGACACTCCCTGTATAGCCACCGACATAACTCTATGCCTTATGCAGAAGTGAATCCGGCACGTCCCCAACCCATGAGCGACGCCTAGCTCCGGAACCTTCGCAAGACTAGCCCCGACCAACTATGGTACCGACTAGACTTGCCAAAATGGTAGCGTCAAAGGAGGCTCAATAGGTTACGTAGGTCAAGGCCCGCCCATGTGAGCGACAGTGGCAGTGCTTTCGATGTTCAGATTAGTGGCACCGTGGACTGACCCTATCATTGTTTGGAGGGGTGTTTCATTTAATCAAGTTCCATCATTCACAAGTCCAAACCAAGAGGATTAGTCCAACACAACAATCACAATATCATAATATATCATCACACGACAAAATATTAGCAACACAATAAATCAAGCAATAGCAGTATCCATGTCCAAACTTAGCAAATTAAAAAGAACGTCAACCGGAAGACTACGGCGGCGAACCCGCCGACCAGCGCCTTCTCGTTTGACAAAAGAAAAGAAACGTCAACCGGATGACTGTGGCAGCGGTCTTCCGCTGGCAAGCGCCTTCCCGTTTGACAAGGAAAAAGAAACGTCGACCGGAAGACTGTGGCAGCGGTCTTCCGCTGGCAAGCGCCTTCACAGATCAACTACAAAGATAACACAGTGGGTCGATCGGACGACTGTGGCGGTTCCTCCAGCCAGCGCCCTCGCAGATTAATTACAAAGTTGGCGAGGCATGTAGCCTCCAAACAATGAACCGAAAACATTCATAAAAAAAAGAAAGCATCCATTCCACTCAAGGATTGACCCGACGTGGTGTCAGCAATCTTGGCCAAAAAGAACCAAATGGAAAGCAAATGTCCCAAGCGTCGCAGTCTAGGCGGGCTTACGCCAACCACGTTTGACGGAGGGAGAAGAAGCAAATAGCTCTTTTGGCAAATGCCCCCAACTCCGAGGATCATAAGACGACATTCGTCCGCTCCTCACCTCGGCGAAGGAGAAGAAGCAAACAATCATAGGAACGCATGTTTTATAGTTGTTTATTTAGAGGGTTCGACAAAGCCGGGCAAGTGCGAGGTGCACAGTTAATTCACACGTCATTCTAATGCATACATGGATGATGAACATAACATGGCAGGAGCAATAATCCGACTAACATATTAAACACTACAATACAGACCGACATAATACATACCGAACGCAGACAAATATAAACACTTGGCATGACAATAAACAAATAACAAACAACATTGTGGGACGGCTCATAGCAAGGGGTTAGCTTGCCTTCGAAGACGGGGATCTACCGGGTTTGGGAGGGTCGGGACGATTCCGCGGCGTCAGGGTCGATCGCCGCTTTCCACGGACTCCGGAATGCACGTACAAAGGGCACCTCATAGAAGTATTTTGGAATGAGATGAAATCAGTACCACCGGAAAGGTCTCGTCGAGACGAAGATTTAGAAATTTGAATCACCAAAAACGGACTTACGGTTCAAAAGATATTGCCGTTTGAAAATTCCTGCAGCAGGAAAAAGAAAAACTGCCGCGGGAAAAAAAAACGGACGGGCCGCAAATGGGCCGCTGTGCGCCACACGCGCGCGTGCCAGCGCCAGCGCCTGGCTGGGCCGAGCTGGGCCACAAGTGGCTGCTCTGCTGGGCTGCGCTCTGGACTGGTCAGAAAACGGTCCAGGAAAGAAAAAAAGAAAAAGAAACAGAGGGATCGATCCATCGTCTTCTTCCTCTCGCGTCCCCGTACTGGAGCAGCACGGATCGGCCGGGGACGGGCCGGGGAGCTCGCCCGGAGGGCCAGCGACGGCGGGGACCGCCCGGGGGTGGCGCGCCGCGGCCGGGGAGGGCTAGGCCGGGGCGGGGATGGCCTCCTGCTCACGCGCCCGAGAGCTTGAACCTCCGGCTATGGTGGGAGGGAAAACGAGGGGCTCCCCGCTGTGCCGCTCCGCCAGCTCGGGGACGGTAGGGACGCGGTCGCCGCAAGGAGCGGCTCTGGAGGGGAGGGCCAGGAGGCAGGGGAGGCCGGGGTCCTTGGCGCCTCGGACCTCGAGGTCCAGCTGTCGGGGGAATAATTATCCCGCGACTTATTCAAGCAAAGCGCGACTTATTCACAGTCGCACCACTATGTCGGAGGAAGGATCCAGAAGCTAGAAGATAACTTGACTTGGAAGACAAGACATATGATTAGTCTCCAAGTAGGACTCCGGCTCATACTTTCCTTGAGAGAGAGGTTTCCTTGTAACCTTGCGAGCCGCCGTCTTTATAAGGTGGACTCCAAGGACCTAGAACCCGAAGTCCTAAACCCTAGAACATACGGCGACTCGACACCTCGATCGCCGGCGACTCGATACCTCGATCGCCAACCCTTGTAACACCATATTCATATCAATACCAATCTAGGATAGGCAGGACGTAGGTCTTTACCTCACATTGAGGGGCCGAACCTGGGTAAAAAACATTGTCTTCTCGTGCCCTGCGATCTTTAGCTCGGAGACGCTCGATCGCTTAATCCCCAACTCTACGAAGTCATCTCCATGACATCTGCGTGACAACACCACGACAGTTGGCGCCCACCGTGGGGCCTGCGGTCAAGAGCGTCACGTTCCGCGCTGGATCTGTGCCAGGGACGGAGGATCTCATCGTCGATTCAAGCTGGGCGACTTCAACAAACATCGGCGACTTTATCGCCGCGTCGATTCAAGCGACTCAGTGGTATCAAGATCTACATCAAGACTGCAGGACAGCAGCAACGTCCGTGTTGCGGACGTCACCGGCGGCGGCTCGAAACTCATCTCGACGATCCCTTCGGTGGAAAGATGCGTAATCGAGTTTCCTAGCAGCTTTCCAAAGCGCATCGGATTCCAACGGTTAGATCTCCGTGGGCGACTCAAACACTGAAGCCCTGCCGAAAGCTGACGGAACTCCGCGCGACTTTGGGAAAATAATTATCAAGGTCGACTCGGACATCAATTCGAAGATCCCTCCGGTGGAAACCTGCGGAATACAATACTGAAGCTCTCCAACAAATTTGAGACAATTCCAATGGTTAGGTCTCCGTCGGCGGCTCGCACACTGCAGCAAGTTTTTTATTTGGGCAAAGTCGCGAACCCAAAACCACCAATCCGGCTCCAAGTCAGCTCCGTGGATTTGCGAAACTACGACGCAATCAACTCCAAACCATTGCGCTGCTGGCTACAACATCAACTACGCCGGTGAAGACTTGTCGCGAATATGCCAAGGATAACTCGCAAAACTCTACAGACCAGCGCCCAGGGGCTTGCTGTCAACGATTTCTGTCGCCGGCGGCTGACCAAATAAAACCGGATCAAGCAAAATTTGTCATGGGGGCTCGATGTCGATGTCGTCCTCGTGTGCTGTTAACCAGATCAAACAGGTCCAGCAATCTGGTCGGAGGTCCAAAAAGGATTACCTACCAGTTAGTACTGCCTTGAGTCGCAGCTGGATTTAAAGAAGCAAGGAAGAGATCAGCATCTACGTGGACATTAAGTACATGCATGGAATTCACGTGCACGGTAGCAAGAAAAAAGGAAAAAAGAGGATACTCATCTTCGGACGCATGTTGCGACTCAAGGTCAAGGAAAATAATCAAGACGTCCGGACGACGTGCGTGAGCTGATAGCTAAGAAGAAAATCCAGTCTACGAACATACAGTCCAAAAGCCAGAGATCAGTTCGATAGAAACTAGTACTACTTTGAGTCGCATGCGGGTTGTGGAAGATCGTCAAAAAAGGAAAAAGAGATCGGAGCGGCTACATATTACCCGGACATCATCTCGGCGACTCAAAGGTCGTTCAAAAAATCGAGCAAGAAAGAAGCCATTCAAAGATACCAGCTCGCTAAATCCATTGCGTGGTGCGGCTTTAGATAAAAGGCCAACAAACGTGAGCAGCTAGTACTACTAGTTTGAATCACACACATATTAAGAAATAGTGGAAGGCGTACATGTGATTCAAGACATTTTGTTGACTCGCACGCGGGTCAAGGAGGCTGATTCAAGAATCAACAAGAGGAAGCTCACACGTGAAGAAGAAAAATAGAAAAAGAAAAAAGAGCATTGAGCCAGTGAGTCGCAAGGTTCTCACCGTGTGGGCATACATAAGTCGCAACTTGTCAGCTACGGGTCGGTAGATCTGGACAAAGATATAAGTATAGCTTGACAGCATGAGTACGATCAACAGTATGGCCTTTTCACCATGGCGACTTCCACTTTGCGGCAATAATCGTCGAAAAATTGCCGTGGTTAACTTCATCCCTACCGCGGACAACTCCATCTTGCTGCGGCCGGCTTAGGCTCCGCCGCACGACGATTTCGGCTTCATATTATGTCATTTTATATTGGGCGAATCAACAGCTACGGTCCGCGGATCATATTTCGTCATCGACATCAGGAGAATGAAAACAAGATAAGTCGCTATCATGCTCAAACTTTTGCAGCCTTTTACTTTTATCAGTAAAATTAAATTTCATCTTCGAGTTCATCTCGGGGGCTACATATTTAGGTTATTATGCCTTTTATTAAATGTTTTTGCGACTCATATTATATCATGTCGTAGACTTTAAATTCATATCAGCTTTTGTAGATTTAATTACATCTACTTCTCAATACATTCGTCAAATTAGAGTTCTTTATAACTCGCATTGCAAAGTCTAGCTATTTACAGCTTGCATTGAATATCAAGATCACCACTACATGTTCGAGCATTGATATTTGGCGATTCATTTGTCATTCTATGACTTATCATTATATTAATTTATGACTGATCGTTATATAATTTCATGATTTATCATCATATCATTTTATTAATCATCATCGACTTATTGTCATATCTTTTTATGAGTCGCATAACGATTTACCCCCATATTATTTTATGAGTCGCAAACAGCTCATCATTATATCAGTTTATGAGTCATTAATGAATCATTATCTTATCAAATATTTGAGTTAAAACAGGTGACTCGCAGTACCATATCTACAGCTAATCAGAGCTGGTTATCATCAAAGCTAATTAGATCTCGTCACGGCTATTGCAGCCGTTAAACGCAATAATCCTGGTTATTCTCGCCTTAAGTCAGAAGTATCTTTGCACTATGCGGCCAAAGTACTGGGGTGCGGTGTCAATCGAGTGTGATCGCCTATCATGGCCGCCAGCGACCCTGAACACGCATTTTTTACCTGGGAAATTCTGAGCCGCGCGAAGACCTACTTAATGGTAATAGAGATAATTCAGAAGGACTAAAGTACCCGCGTGTGGCGTCAATCGAGTCTGATGCCTATCATGGCCGTTCTCGACCCTGAACACACATTAGATTTGGGAAATACTGAGTCAAGTATCATATGCTATCATGCATCGTACAATATGCTATCATGCATCTTACCAGTTGCTATCACGCAACAATTTGCTATCATGCAACCATTTGCTATCATGCAAAATACAATTCGCTATCATGCGACATATCATTTTGCATCATGCAACATATCATTTGCATCATGCAACATATCATTCGCATCATGAGACATATCATTTGTGTCATGCGACATATCATTTGCTATCATGCAGATTATACTATGCTATCATGCAGGGTACCCTATGCTATTATGTGGAGTACTAACTTTTTATCATAATTATTACCAGCCGCCAAGGCTAACATATTATCATCAAGTTATTATCATTGCTTCCTCGGGGGCTTTGCCTTTTGACTTAACAGGAACCTATAACTCGGCCATACGAGTTTGAATTGGCATGGCCAGATTTTTTATGACTGAGATAATTATCTCATGATATTGGCTGATGAAGCCACCATTATTTATTTATTTTCAGCCACATCAAGTGGAATTTATATCATTATTATCTTGTGGCAACAATATTTGTCAATCTGTTGCAGCATCAAATTGCAATGATATGCCATCAAGCAGGATAATATGTCTGCTTAATGCCTGGGGCTAGGACAATTAAGTTTTTGTCTAACTTGAGATATTTTTGAGTCCCGAGCAGCATGATCGTGCATACAACTCGGCCCTCGGGGGCTACACATCCACCATATCTGGCGGTCTTTATTATACTCATATACCATGATTATATGCAGATTTCATTTTTTGCAGCACATGAGAATATATATATATATATATATCCATTTGCGAGTAAAATAAGCGACTCGGAAATCTTTAAATACAGGTTGTGGCTATATGCCCTTGAGCCGCCATGTTTTCAACATGCGTTCAGATGGCTCGTCATGATAACATGACAGATTATTATTCTAATGGTCGACCAGCCTTTTTATGCTTATGGTCTTTTATGCTTTGATGTCTATGACTCAGCACCTTATACACGTTTGGTTGATATATCTTGTTACTCATAAGTTATTATTCTTATGATTTCAGCTCAGTCTTACACCCAACAGGAAAAGATGGTTTTCACCAAGTGCTTCGCGGAAAACTCACCGATTCTGCAGTTTCAATGCAACCAAGACAGAAGTGCTCAATTGGCAACATAGTGGCTAAGTAAGCCGCAAAAATAGCGACTCATCGCTTCTACATCAGCGGCTCAATAAGCCGCGGCTCAATAAGCCGCTACGCTCGCGACTCATCATCAGCGGGTCGCCAAGTGCAACATCGACAAGTCGGCAAGAACTACATACGCGAGCCCGCAAGATCATCATCAAGACAGAAGCTTCCGCCTGATTCTACGAATCACCCGGAAGCTTGGGGGCTAATGTCGGGGGAATAATTATCCCGCGACTTATTCAAGCAAAGCGCGACTTATTCACAGTCGCACCACTATGTCGGAGGAAGGATCCAGAAGCTAGAAGATAACTTAACTTGGAAGACAAGACATATGATTAGTCTCCAAGTAGGACTCCGGCTCATACTTTCCCTGAGAGAGAGGTTTCCTTGTAACCTTGCGAGCCGCCGTCTTTATAAGGTGGACTCCAAGGACCTAGAACCCGAAGTCCTAAACCCTAGAACATACGGCGACTCGACACCTCGATCGCCGGCGACTCGATACCTCGATCGCCAACCCTTGTAACACCATATTCATATCAATACCAATCTAGGACAGGCAGGACGTAGGTCTTTACCTCACATTGAGGGGCCGAACCTGGGTAAAAAACATTGTCTTCTCGTGCCCTGCGATCTTTAGCTCGGAGACGCTCGATCGCTTAATCCCCAACTCTACGAAGTCATCTCCATGACATCTGCGTGACAACACCACGACACCAGCCATGGCAACCGCACGGGTTCGAGCAAGAACTCGAGGCTCCCGTGCTCCTCTCGGTCTTCTGGTTGCACTGGGAGGTGGAGAGGAGTGGGGAGAGTATCTGGGGAGGGCTCGGCTAACCAGAGCAGGCCACAGGAGGGAGGAGGAGGTGGTGGTGGCCGTGCTGCTTTTAAGGAGCCGTGGTCACCGTTGTCTCTGGCTGCAGTGGAGTGGATAAGAGAGGGGGGATAAGGTTTCCTTGCTGGATGTACAGGGGAGGCACGAGGGGGTACTGTAGCTGCGAGGTTAGGCACCGGCCATAGCAGTAAGCGGGGATTAGGTCTCGCCTAAGCGCGCGTCCCGGATGTCCAGAGTGCGACGCGCGCGACATCGACGCGTTCCCGATGACTCGGAGCTCCAAACTGAAAAAGGGTGGTACCACTGGGTTCGTAACGATGAGAGGAACACAACCAAACAAAAATCCCACAGGGATTCCAAACTTTGTAAAATAGATTTTCCAAAAAACCAAAAACACCGAAGGTGCTCGATGAAATGACAGGGGCCTTGCACATCTCAGAAAAATTCCCAAAAATTACCGCTGCCTAGGTTTGGTGTAGGGGGGTGTCTATGAAGTTTGAGCTCATTTGGGTAACGGGAAATTGGTTTTCCACATGATGTCCAAAAAGGGACATAATGGCATGGTGAAGGGAATTTGAGCTTCCACATCTCACCTTGGGGTGATCTCCTGGATTTGTGTGTCTAAGGACCATGTGGTCAATATGTTCAAGTATCATGGCCATAGGAATTTTCTAGGTGTGGGTTTGCTTGAAGAACTCAAAATGGCATCTATTTGGGCTTACAAAGGAAGTGGTCTAAATATTGCTCAAATGGGTTTGTCTCCGAAAGATGAAATGGAGGAAATGCCAAAATATGCATTCCCTGAATTTCTCAGAATTATTGGAGGTTCCTAGCTTGGTTAAAACATTTCTGGACTAGAAATGGCAGTTTTGAAATTATTGGCTAACTTGGAAATATTGCATTGGAGTATGCAATATTTTTGCATGGGTTGTCTTTATATGGACATGGGGTCCTCTGGTATTTTTGGTGGAATTTTTAGAGCTATGGAAATGGGCTTTCCTTTTGCAGGTGGAAGAAAAGGATTAAAAGGTTCCGATAATTAGGGCTAGGGTTTTTCGGAGAAAACCTGAGCACAAAATTATCAGGGGTGATGGAGTGGTTTGTGGGCTTATGGGAAATTTCGAGAAAGCAATTTCCAAGTCAATTCATCTTCAAAAGTTTTGGAGAAATATTTAGAATAAGAGGAAAAAGTTTTTCAGGTGTCGGAAAACACCACTAAAATTTGGGTTAAATTTTCGGGGTGTTACAGACCTTCCCCCCTTAAAAAGAATCTCGTCCTCGAGATTAGGGAGGTTATACAAGATAATTCTTGAACGATCCATTTATACCCCATTAAAAAAACTTTTTCTGCAAAATATTAGAGTTTTAACACTCAAGAGATTAACACTCCACAAGATTTTATTAAAAACAGTATGATATTTCTACCATACTCCATGCACTTAAAAGATGGCATGGCAGGGGCTCACTCAATCAATCAGCATAGGATCTACCACCATGGTTAAAAATTAAATCTATGGTTTTGCTCAACTCAACACAGACATGGCAAGATAGAACAAGATCTACAACCAAACTATCAACCAACAAGCAAGGATTTAACTCGGGCAAACAATTACCCAAATTTTGCAAAACAAAGATTAGGAATATGCTAATCATATCCTCTATCTAGGGTTTTTATTTTAGAAAAGCTGTATATACACTTTCATGTATACACAGGTTTTGAAAAACAACAGGGTTTCTATTCAAAAAGAAAATATCTGTGCCACCAATAATTGGTTCACAGACACAGTGGGATAGGGCCGTTTCCCAAAATCATTTTTGCAAAAGTTTCCTCCTAAAGATACTGGAAAGACGAGGATTACGGTCTTGAATAAAGATAGGAGCACACGGAGCTATCTGCTTACTCACTGACATGTGGGACCGGGGTCCACCTGGCCGTCCCTTCTTTCCTTTCCTCTTTCTTCTTCCTTGCTCTCACTGGTTCTGAACACTGCTAGTTCTGAGTGCGGGAGTACTCCATTGCGCTACTGCTACGCGTGCGGTCCGTCGTCTAAGCGGCTATCACTGCTTTGGGGAACAAATCTCCGACGATTTCGCGCCATTGGGCGAACACTGCTCGTGATTTCTTTCATCTCCCGCGCAATGCGATGCCGGGGAGCGGCTATAAATCCGAATCTCTGAAATTTCTGCTTCCGCATTGCAACCATGGGCTTCGTTCGAGATTTCTTCAGAGCCTATGTCGAGATCATGGAGGACGGGGACTTCCTCGAGCGTGTTGCTGCCTTGGTGCTCTTCGTGGTCTTGGTTCCGATGGTGGGAGCACTGCTGTTCGCGACGGTGGTCCTCCTGACCGTTGGTCTGTGCAACTGGTCGTCCGGGGCTGGTGGTGATGCGGCGGCGGAGGAGCAGGTTGCGGCGGAGGGGCAGGCTGCGCCGCCGGTTGCTGAGGTGGCCGCTCTTCCAGCTGGAGGTGAGCCGGCCGCTCGAGCCGTCCGTCGCCGTCGCGCGGCTCGCGACTCGGCCTCGGGTGAGCCAGGCTCATCTTCTAGCAACACCACTGAGCTTGAGAGGGAGTAGGATTTTCTGGGGTGCCTTCGCATCTGTACTGAGGTAGTTGTAGTGTTCTATGCTGGAGTAGAACTTGTATCCTCTGTTTCTGTAATTTCCCTTCTGTACTGAACTTAGTGGATGTATCGAATTTGTCTCCTCTGATGAACTGGAACAAGATTTTCATTTCTGAACTTTTCTCAGCTGCAACAAACTGGGTCTTGCAGCACAGATAGAATTGCAGAGGTACTAACATACAGATAGAAGAACTAGCTGCACTGAGAAAATATCTTTTAGAAAATAACCCTGCATCTTATGGCCCAAAGCATTTGCAGGAGTGTGGCATAATCCTCTCAACCATAATGGTTAGCCAGAGAATCAGAACACCTAGTTTTATTACGGGCTGATTCAACATCAACCAGGAAGCATAATCCTCTCAACATCAACATCAACATCAACACAAGGAAGACAAACAACCTTATTGGCTAACTTGGAAATATTGCATTGGAGTATGCAATATTTTTGCATGGGTTGTCTTTATATGGACATGGGGTCCTCTGGTATTTTTGGTGGAATTTTTAGAGCTATGGAAATGGGCTTTCCTTTTGCAGGTGGAAGAAAAGGATTAAAAGGTTCCGATAATTAGGGCTAGGGTTTTTCGGAGAAAACCTGAGCACAAAATTATCAGGGGTGATGGAGTGGTTTGTGGGATTATGGGAAATTTCGAGAAAGCAATTTCCAAGTCAATTCATCTTCAAAAGTTTTGGAGAAATATTTAGAATAAGAGGAAAAAGTTTTTCAGGTGTCGGAAAACACCACTAAAATTTGGGTTAAATTTTCGGGGTGTTACACATACCGGAGAACAAATGCCCCAAATCTCAGCAACAAAGATGGGCTGAGCAAGGAGATCAAAAATCGTGAGGAAGAACAGCAAGAACACGGGTTTGTGCAGGGGAAATTTGTTTGGTCGTGAGAGAGGAAGGAGTGGTAGGTGGCTGAGTGAGTGGAGGGCCAGGTGGGGCCCTCACCATGCCACGGCGCGGCCAAAAGCATGCCGTGCCACCATGTGGTGAGGTGGCATGGTGGGTCCCCCTGGTCAGCACCAGGCACTCCCACGTTGCTCCTTCAAAAATAGGACCAGTGGAATAATTTTTACAAATTTTTGAAAACTTTCAATTTGGACAATTTCTGGTGCTTTAAGACAATAAAATTCAGGCACAAAAAATGATTTTCAAAATCAAACTCAGCTAAACTTTTTCAAACTAAGCAACGTTGCAGCAGGTAAAACAAGGATGGGGAATAAAATGTTGTTTAGAACCTTCATGTATATAAAGTGTATTTGTTAGCAAGGTTGATCAAGTCTTGCCACCAAATAAATTTATATGACACAAATGAATTAAACATCATGAGACAATCATGTTACCTTGAATTGTATTGATATAGATCCAATCATAATGTTTTGATATCCTTCTTGATGATCATATATAGGGCAATCAATACTTCCCACTTTGATAGTTCTAAAATTAGAAATTGTATTAACTCCAAATACCTTGTCCACTTTCTTGGGGAAATAAACAGTGTGCTCTTTGTCATTCACATTAAAAGTTACTTTTCCTTTATTGCAATCAATAACAGCACCTGCAGTATTTAGAAAAGGTCTCCCAAGAATAATAGACATATTATCATCTTCAGGCATTTCAAGCACAACAAAATCAGTTAAAATCAAACAATTATTAGCCACTTGAACAGGGACATCCTCACAAATGCCAACAGGAACAGCAGTAGATTTATCAGCCATTTGCAAAGATATATCAGTAGGTATCAGCTTATCAAGATAAAGTCTCTTATAAAGAGAGAAAGGCATAACACTAACTCCTGCTCCCAAATCACATAGAGCAGTTCTAACATAATTATTTTTATGGAACAGGAATGGTTGGTATACCTGGATCTCCAAGCTTCTTTGGAACCTTGCCATTGAAAGAATAATTAGCAAGCATAGTAGAAATTTCCTCATTGGGAATTTTCCTCTTGTTAGAAACAATATCTTTCATATACTTTGAATAAGGAGGCAATTTAATAGCATCAGTCAAAGGAATTTGCAAGAACAAAGGTTTCATCCAATCACAAAATTTATTATAGTGTTCTTCTTCCTTTGATTTGAGTTTCTTAGCAGGAAAGGCATTTGCTTTTGGAACCAAGGTTCTCTCTCATTACCATGTTTCTTAGCAATGAAGTCTTCCTTACCATACTTTTTACCTTTAGTATGCTTTTCAGGTTCCTCTTCAATTTCTTCTTTATCAGAAGCATCATTCTTATCATTATCATTGTTATGTTCATTACCACTTTCAGTTTCAGCATCAGAAATAGATATACTATTAGGATCATTAATAGGTTCAGAGGATTCTACAACAGTTTTATGTTTCTTCTTCTTTTTCTTAGAAGGAGCACTAGTTTCATTAACTCGTTGAGAATCTTGTTCAATTCTTTTAGGATGCCCCTCAGGATATAAAGGATCCTGAGTAGAAATACCTCCTCTAGTTGTTACTTCACAAACATGTTTCTCTTTATCCCTAGAGGCATTAACTAACAGATCTTTTGCACTTTAGTGAGTTGATCAATTTGAGTTTGAACCATATGAAAATGTTTAATAAGCATCTTAACATCATTGGAGGTTCTCTCCACAATATCATGCAATTTACTAATAGCTTGAGAATTCTCATTTAAATGATTTTCCACTCTCATATTAAAGTTATCTTGCTTAACAATATAATTATCAAACTCATCTAAGCATTGATCAGGAGGTTTAGAGTAGGGAATATCTCTATCATCAAACCGTTGGAGAGAGTGTACCTCAATTATGGATGAATGGGGAATTGGCTTACATAATTCTTCTATAGAGGAAGATTCTTCACATCTTCAGATTTAATACCCTTCTCTTTAAGAGATTTCTTGGCTTCCCTCATCCTTCATCATTTAATTCAATCATACCCCTCTTCTTCAGTATTGGTGTTGGAGTTGGTTCAGGTAAAGTCCAATCATCATGATTTTGGCTTATTTTAGCCATTAATTCCTCAGCTTCGTCTGGAGTTCTTTTCCTGAAAACACAACCAGCACAACTATCCAGGTATGTCCTAGATTCAACAGTTAGTCCATTATAAAATATATCAAGAAGTTCATTTTTGGCCAATTGATGTCCAGGCCGAGCTCTAATTAAAGAACAAAACCTTGACCAAGATTCAGGCATTTTCTCTCCTTCAACCTGTTTGAAGTTAAAAATTCTCTGCAAGGCAGCATGTTGAGCACTAGCAGGAAAATATTTCTGAAAGAAAGCATTAAGCAAACCAATAGGACTATCAATAGAACCAGGAGGCAGATTATTATACCAAGTTTTAGCTTCATCTTTCAATGAGAAAGGAAAAAATTTAGTAACAAAGTAGCTGCGTTTCTTTATATCATCAGAAAATAACTACTCAAAGTAGAGAGCTCATTCATGTGTTCTACAGCACTTTCATTTTCAGTACCACAAAAAGGTTCTTTCTCAACAATGGATATATGTGACAAATCAAGAGAGAAGTCATAATCCTTATCTTTAATGTTTATGGGAGATGTGGCAAATTTAGCATCAGGAGACAGTTTATATTAACAGCATGTTTTGCAAGAAGATTTTTAATGTTACTTGCACCACTAGTAGCATTACATTCATCAATAAAGTCATCGTCAAGTTCCACATAAGTTTCATCAAGATCATCACAAGTATAATCCCTCAACTCAGGTGAATCAACAGGTAGTGGGACTTCCATTAGGTGTTTCAGCATTTTCAATTTGTTTAGACCTAGCAATAGTAGCATCTAAAAAGGGACCTAAAGAACCACTTTCATCAAGAACAGTAGAAGCATCATCAAAATTATCAGAAGCATTTTCAGATTCAGCAGAAGTAACAGTGCGTGTAGCTTGTGGTGGTGTAATAAGTTGACTCATCACAGATGGTGAATCAAGAGCAGCAGAGGTACTCAGAGTTGTACCTTTCCTTGTAGTGGATGGCAGTATGCGGACCTTCTCATCACGAGTCTTCCCATGATGAATAATTGCAGCGAACAATATTACTCTCAAGTGAACTTATAAATAAAGCTATGCTCCCCGGCAACGGCGCCAGAAAATAGTCTTGATGACCCACAAGTATAGGGGATCGCAACAGTCTTCGAGGGAAGTAAAACCCAAATTTATTGATTCGACACAAGGGGAGCCAAAGAATATTTGTAAGCCTTAACAGATGAATTGTCAGTTCAGCTGCACCTTGAATAGACTTGCTCGACACAGATTATCAGTAGCAACAGTTTTATAGCAGTAGCAGTAGTGAAATAATAGCAGCAGTAAAGTAAAGACAGCAGTAGTGATTGCGGTAAACAACAGGATTAAAACACTGTAGGCATAGGGATGGATGAACGGGCGTTGCATGGATAAGATAGTTCATATAATAATCAAGACATAGGCATTTGCAGATAAATAATGATAAAGCATCCAAGTACTAAGTAACCATAGGCATGTGTTCCTATATAGTCGTACGTGCTCGCAATGAGAAACTTGCACAACATCTTCTGTCCTACCAGCCCGTTGCAGCGGGGCCTCAAGGGAAACTACTGGTAATTAAGGTACTCCTTTTAATAGAGTACCGGAGCAAAGCATTAACACTCCGTGAACACATGTGATCCTCACATCACAGCCATCCCCTCCGGTTGTCCCAATTGCTGTCACTTCGGGGCCTCGGGTTCCGGACAATAATATGTGTATACAACTTGCAGATATGATCTAAAACAATGATTATCCTCATGATACAATAACATGTTCAGATCTGAAATCATGGCACTCGGGCCCTAGTGACAAGCATTAAGCATAACAAGTTGCAACAATGACATAAAGTACTAACAACGGATACTAGGCACCATGCCCTAATGATCTTATAGCTATTACATGAAAATCTCATCCAATCCCTACCATCCCCTTCAGCCTACAGCGGGAATTACTCACACATGGATGGGGGAAACATGGATGGTCGATGGAGAGGCGTCGGTGATGATGATGGCGATGATCTCCTCCAATTCCCCGTCCCGGCGGAGTGCCAGAACGGAGTTTCTGGTCCCCGAAATAGGGTTTTCGATGGCGGCGGCGCTCTGCGGTGTTTCTAGAAAAAGTGGTCGACCCTCCGACGTTTTTAGGTCAGAAGCTTTAAGTAGTCGAGAGGGGGACGCGAGGGGGCGCCCGAGCCGGCCTCACCATGTGGTGGCGCGGCCCAGGGCCCACCGCGCCGCCACGTGGTGAGGGTGCCTCGTGGCTCTTCTCCGTTTCCCCTTCTGGCTCCGTGGGTCTTCTGATAAAATAGGAACTTTGCGATGTTTTCTGGGGATTTTCCCGAAAGTTGGATTTCTGCACAAAAACAAGACACCAGGGTAATTCTGCTGAAAACAGCGTTAGTCCGTGTTAGTTGTATTCAAAACACACAAATTAGAGGTAAAACAACAGCCAAAGTGTTCGGGAAAGTAGATACGTTTTGGACGTATCAACGCGCCCCAACCTTGTGTTTCTTGTGGCTTTGAGAGCCGCGGGAATTCGGTGAGAGACTCCAATTAAGTTGTGGAGTGTGCCTCATCCTTGTACGGGTTCGGTGACCACCCTTAAGTGTCCCATAGTGGTTCGTGGCACTCCGCATTGGTGGAGGCACGAAGGAGATTACGGTGTGCCATTTGACGGCTATTCGGGGATCACTTTGTGACTCCGCACCGCTCCAACGGAGACGTAGCTTCCATTGGGAAGTGAACTTTGGGATAAATCATCGTCTCCAAGTGCCTCGGTATTTCTATACTCGAGCTTGTTACTTATGCTATTTACTTTGTGATAGCCATCGAGCTTGAAGTAATATATCTTGCTATCACATATTTGCTTATATTGTTTAGCATAAGTTGTTGGTGCACATAGGTAAACCTAGCTTGTTTAGGTTTCGTGCTTGATAAATTAAACACTAGTTTTATTCCGCATTTATTCAAGCCTAAATCATAAAGAATTTTAAATCGCCTATTCACCCCCCCCCCCTCTAGGCGTCATCCGTGTCCTTTCACTTGTTGTATGTGGTGTATGGTTCCTGCGACTTGGCTTCCTGCACTATGTTGTGGTGGCGCTGGGAGGGCCGGGACTGGCTGTGCTGGTGGCGCTGCGGCGGGGACTGGCTGAATAGTCGATGGTGCAACCCTTCTGACTTTCATCATGTAGTCCATCGCCATTTGGTCAAATTCCCTGCAATTCCTCATGGTGTGATTGGAGATTAATCTTCCATCGTCTCCCTTGAATAGGTGGAATCTGCAATAGTCATCCATCTTTTCTTCGAATGTCCTTTCTAGCCGCATGTCTGTGCGTCTGCGCCACTCTTGCCTCCTGTAGTTGCAAGTGTGCTGGTCGCGATCTCTGTTGTCACGGTGATCGTCGGTTCGACTGTCGCGACGGTCATCGCTTCGTCCATCGCGACGATTTTCGTTTCGACTGTCACGACGCTCGTCTGGTCGTCTGTCATCTCTGTAGCTATCGCGGTGATCTCGACCATCTCGGCGATCCTCACGATCGCGCGGGGAGACTGGGCGTTTTGTCCTTACAGAATCTTCTCCATCTGCCCACTCAGTTTCTATTTTCATGAGCTCGGCCATGGATTTTGGCTTTTGGCGACCGAGTGCCGCTCTGAAGTCCACCCGAAAGACTCCCTGGGTGAAAACATCCATAGCTCTGTCTTCGGAGATTGTGCCTACTGAGTTGCGGATGGCTGTCCATCGCCTGATGTATGCTCTGAGCGACTCGTCGGATCTCTGTGTGCAGGCCCTTAGCTCTTCGAATGTCTTAGGCCGTTCGCACAGAGGGTCGAAATACTTGATGATGTCCTCCCGGAAATGCTCCCAGGAGTCGTATGATGCTTCTGGTAAAGCTTTGAGCCAGTCGCGAGCTGTGCCCTCGAGCATCAGCTGTATGTAGTGTAATTCTGTTGTAGTTGTTCCCCTTTGACACACGACTGCTAGCTTGTAGTCCTCGAGCCAGCCTGATGGCTCCTGCCTGCAGTTAAACTTTGGCGTTGTTGGTAGCCCGAACTTTTTGGGCATCCTGGCCTCGCGGATGCGTCGAGTGAAGCATCGAGCTCCGCAGGGTCCTGTGTCGCGATTGTCACCTGAATCGCTGCTGTCAGATCTTCTGGATCTGCTCCTTGATCGGCGGCGACTCGAGTCTCTTCTTGCACTGCTCCTGTGAGGGTTGCGACTGCGATGATCCCGCGATGTATGACGTGAGCGGCTCCTGCTGCGCTCTCTGTTCTTCCCTGTCTGGAGTCCTTTTGCTGCAAGTGCGAGCGCCTTTAACTGTTGTTGATGTGCCTCTGCGGCCGGGTCGCCTGCTGGAGGTGTTGTTGCCTTTAGGTAAGCTCCTTCGGCTGTCTTAGGTACTAGCACTCCCTCTGCGTCCAGCGTCATGAACGAGTGTTCTAAGTTGCGAGTGATTCCTGATCTTTCTCCTTCTGGAAGATTTGCAAACCGCGATCGGTGCCTGGGCTCCGTCCCACCTGTGGAGCCGAGGGATAGATGCCTTCTTCGCACACTCGAGATACTGGATTGCTTTCTGCGTTCCTCGAGTGTTGCTCTATACTGCTTTAGGCGCATCGTCTCTTGCCAGTTGAAGTAGTTGTAGGCCATCATCTCCTCTGGGGTTGCATCTGCTGGCATCAATGTGCACTCCTTGATGACTTTATCCACTTTTGACGCCATCTCGGCTGTGATAGTCAGTGTTGATACACCATCTGGTAATGTGACCGTGCATGGGAATTCCGTGGGCCTTCGACTGGCTGCTGCTGCCGAGGCTTCTGCGCTGAACGCAACGCAGACCTGGCGGGGTATGACTGGAGGACATGTGTATGTGCTGTCGATGCCAGTCATGGACTCGAACTCATCGTCCAAGCTCATGTCAGAGTTGTTGCTTTTGCTGATCTGTGCGTCGGTATCAACGCGTGTTTCGAGTGACTGCTCAGGGTTGTCTTCATTGTTGGATAAGATCTCGTGATCCATCTAGATATCTGGGCCGGCGAAATCAGCGAGGCAGATGCTGTCATTTGTGTCTCCAGATTGCATGTAATCGAGGACCATGTCGAGTGAGTCGGTGTGTTCGACTGTGCCAACTTGATAGGTAGATTGTACCTCATCGTCTGGGATCTCTTGCGCCATGAGTTCGTTGAACTCCCGTGTTGACATGGATGAGGGTGGAGATCCTAGTGGCGAGATTGAGTCGATCTGTGATGAGGCAGCTCCTGGCGACGCGATCGTAGTCGATGGAGCCTCGAGCGCCTCAGTCGCGATTGGATCGGTCAAGTCCTGCACACCAAACTTATCGACGAAAAAATTGTGTTTTCCAACAATTAAATCCAAACCTGAGTCGAGTCTGGCAAAGGCCTCTTGAGCTTCTGGTGAGTATGGTTTGATTCTTTTCGGTGATGCGATCTCTGGAGCGGGCGAGTGATCGCCTGTGGAACCGACGTTAGTCGAGCTTGCCGGCGAGTTGCCGTTTGCGGATGTGGTCGGCGAGTTGCCGTTTGACGAATGAACCGGCGAAACCGTGGATCCAACACTACCTCTTCCCATAGACGGCGCTAATTGACGAGGGGTGTCCTCGGCAATACCCATAGTTGAGTACCTAGGGTTAGATTTATGTGGTAGAGAATGCGTAGTGTTATTAGAATCGTTGGCTGACAAGCGGGATTACCCAGGTTCAGGGCCCTCGACTGAGGTAACACCCCTACTTCCTGCCTGTCTTTATTGATCGTGGAATATGATGCGGTTACAAGGGTCTAGCAAGGGGTCGATCTCGCTAGGGTTTGGAGGTTCTGGTATTGCGCGTCCTCTATCGGGCACCCTCCCAGCCCTTATAAAGGGGCTGGGTCTCGGGTACGCAACCGACTAGGATATTACATGTAAGGAAACTATAACCAACTATGCCTAAACTTGGGAAGTAATCTTCATCTTGGGCCTTCCTTCATGGGCCTCATCGGGTTACTGACAATTGGGGTTTAGTCATCACGTGCACCAGGTACCCTCATGGTAGGGTACCCGTTTGGTATAACCTCGTCAACCGGCTAGAGGGACCAACGGATTCTGATGGTGGCTGACGTTGGCGAGCGTTCGTCTTCGGCTTGGGGGGTGCGCGGCAATCGGACCGGTGTGGATGACGGGGCGGCGGCTCCGGATTTCGTCTTGCGTTGAGTTCGTATCCGCCGTGTTGGTTTGTCGGCTATGGTCGCTAGGGCGACATGGTCGTCGACTAGGTTAGGGGCGTGGCCTTGGGGCCGGTGGATGTTGGAGCGGCGGCTCCGGGTTAGCGTTGAGTTTTTCTCCGCCGTGTTCGTGTCGTCTTTGGTTCGCTTGGGCGACAGAGTCGTCGACTCGTTGTAGGGGGCGTGGCCTTGGACCGGTGTGGTGCGTTGTGTTGTACGGTTTTCGGCCGGTTTTCCTCATAGACTGTCCAACTCTTTTCGACTTTATCGATCAAAGGCATTTCCAAGGTTCGAAAACTTAGGTGAACCTGTAGGTGCCGGCCGAGCATGCACCGACGGCCGGTCAAAAGTATCACGCACGCACGCAGCACACGATTACATCATTTCCCTCATGCATCGGTCCAATCGCGACTGGCTACAAGCTAGCCGGCCGGCCGAGGAAAACTGAACGCCCGATTTGCATTAAAACCCAGTGACGATTGGCGCCACCTGAGTAGCTGGCACCTTCCCCGTATGCGGACGTGTGCGTCTGGGAAGGCCGGTCGGCCGACTGAGGGGCCGAGCGCCTAGTTTTAAAAACCGGACCGGTCACTGAACCGGCGAGGCTCTCGGTTCCGGTTTCACCGGTCGAACCGCCGGTTCAAACGGTTCAGTAGCGACAAAAAAACCGGCAAAAACCGGCAAATTTAATAAATAAGTAAGCTAATTTCGAATTTTTCATCATTTCTAATTTATTTTTCATATATTTCATTATTTTTAATTTATTTTTTCCGGTTTTTTGATACTCCGGTCTTTTGCGCTTAAAAAACCAGCCGGGGTGCCGGTTCCGGTTTTTTCCGGTCCGACCGGCGGTCCGGTCCGGTTTTTAAAACTAGGGCCGAGCGTAGCTAGTACCTAGCTCCGGCTGGATGCAAGCCGGGGATTATCTGAAGAATCGGGTTGCTTCTGTTGGCAAGTTGCTGACAGGAAACTGTACTATAGCATTAGCATAGGAGAAAATTCAGTACTAAGACACGACAGCACGCGACAGTTGATGAGAAAATTCAGTGATCACAGCTCATCGATCAGCGGTGGAATTAAAGTTAATTTGATGCAAGGATATACTCCCTCCGTCCCAAAATAACTGTCTTAGATTTGTCAAAAAGTGGATGTATCTAGACATGAAACAAGTATAGATACATTCACTTTTGGACAACTTTGAGACACTTATTTTGGGACGGAGTGATACTATATAGACACGCGAGCAGTTAAGTTAGCTGGTTCCGTGGTTCGAACTGGAACATGATTTCGTGATGAACTGGTCATAGAGCGTATGGTACAGGGTTTATCTTTAATCTCGGCAACCGATCAGACATTTCACGCAGTTTTTCACCCAATTTCAATCCCACATGACATGACTGGGTTACTTTTATTAAGACCTGACGTGCACCCTCTTCAAAATTCGAGTTAGTGGACCACAGCAAGAGTAGTGCAAATCAGCGCAGCTCGGAAATGTCAACCCCACAAATTGTACTGTGTTGTACACTTTTTTGAATGGTCCTTCAGCCACTCATTGTCCGCTGTTATGTCAGTTTCTTGAACCTTTGTTTGGAAGGTCGATCGAGTGGGGCGGTGGTACGTAGCTCCGGCGGGATGCAGGCCGGGGAATATGTGATCTGAAGAAACGGCTTTGTTTTTCGGTTCCTCGGTCGATCGATCCAAACCTGCAACCGACCAAGTGATTGAATCGATCAAGGCGTAGTAATGTGACTTAGGTAGGTACGCAGGTTATTAGCACTGATAGTAATAATAAAAAATCACCGTCACATATCACCGGCAAGGCGGCAACGGCGTGTACAGATCCAAGGGCTCATATGGAGGAACATGATGGAAGCTTCACATGATCTTAACAATTCAGTATAGTTAGGATCCTAGAAAATATCCCACGCCGAGTGCACTTCCTTTGCTCGATCCCAGACCAGCATCATTTTGTGAACTACTAGACCATGGGACAAGTGAGTCGATAAATTTAGTTTAATAATCTCGGCCACCGATCAAGCTTTTCATTTCTTAACTCTTTGCATGTGGCTTGATGAAATTTGTTCATGCCTGCTCGAGAGCACGTACTCGTAACGCGCTGTTACAGGTTCACCACGCTTTGACGACGTGCACCCTCTCTCTAATTAAGCGCCAATCATCAAACACAACAAAACACCATGACAGATTTTTTAATAGAGAAGTCGAAATTAACCTGCGAATCCCATTCAAATGATTGCGAAGGAAATGGCCTTCCGCCACCATTTCTCGTGTTTACCTCGATAACAACTCGGCATTTGATTTTTCTTGTTTGGGTAGGGAATTCTTGTTTTTGTTGAGAATATAGGCAATTGTTCGATTAAATTAATCCAATAATAAATCATGAACATGGCATAAACAGTGCTAATGACATACTGAAACTTGATGATAAAACTACGTACTAGACAGATAGTAGAAACATCTACACATATGACTAGTACTACAAACAAGGAAATAATCAGGAGAGGGATCATAAACATGTTATACCCTCCAGTAGGCCAGTTGGCCGCAGCAGCAGCGAAGCAGTGGCGTCGTCGACGATCCTCTTGTCAGCAGCAGTTTGCTCCTTGTCGGCGTCGGTGGCCATGGCGATGATGAAGGCGACGCGGAAGTAGTTGATGCAGAAGAAGTAGACGAACGGGAGCGAGCAGTCGCGTAGGAGACGCTCCCCAAAAATCTAATCGCCCCTCTCCCGTACAGGATCTGGAGAGGCGGGGTTTTGGAGGCCTGCTCTCCCGTCGGCCGTGTACGCGGTGGACGGGATGGTATCAGTGATATTATGTGAAAGTCACACGTCCGTTGGGAACCTCAAAAGGAAAGTATGATGAGTACAGCAGCAAGTTTTTCCTCAGTATGAAACCAAGGTTTAATCGAACCAGTAGGAGATCGAAGTCGTGAAGGAGTGTAGTGGGACGCAACACCAGGGATTCCGGTGAACTTAACAGTGAGGTTGTCAATCTCACCGGCTTGCTGAAAACAAAGGATTAGACGTATAGTGTGGAAAATAATGTTTGTTTGCAGAGAATGAAAAAGAACAATGATTGCAGTAGGTTGTATTTCAGATGTAAAAGAATGGACCGGGGTCCACAGTTCACTAGTGGTGTCTCTACATAATAAATAACTAACATGCTGGGTAAACAAATTACAGCTGCGTAATTGACAATATTGATAAGTGCATAACATGCATGTGCAAGTTGTGGTGTCTACTATGAGATTCATTTGGGCATTACGACAAAGTACACAGACTGCTATCCAGCATGCATCTGTGCCTAAATAGTACACATTCAGGTTAACATCCGTACCCCTTCCGGTATTAAGTTGCAAGCAACAGACAATTGCATTAAGTAAAATGCATAATGTAAACAACACATTCATCCTTAGACAAAGCATCATTAGGTTACCCCTAGTAGCAACAGCACATCCACAACCTTAGGGGTTGCTGTCACTCCCCCAGATTAAATGGAGACTGAACCCACTATCTAGCATAAATACTCCCTCTTGGAGTCACAAGCATCCACTTGGCCAGAGTATCAACAAGTAACTGAGAGCATGCAAAATCATAAAAGACATAGACATAATATTCATTATTCAACTTGACATAGTATCAATATTCATCGGATCCCAGCAAACACAACATGTAGCATTACAATAAGATGATCTTGATCATGATAGGCAGTTCACAAGATCTAAACATGATGGCACAAGAGGAGAAGACAACCATCTAGCTACTGCTATGGACCCATTGTCCAAAGATGAACTACTCACACATCACTCCGGAGGCAGGCATGGCGATGTAGAGCCCTCTGGTGATGATTCCCCTCTCCGGCAGGGTGCCGGGAAGAGCTTCAGAACCCTCCCGAGTTAGGGTTGACGGCGGCGGCGGCTCTGGAACTTTTCGTGGAATATGACTCGGGTATTTAGGGTTTTCCCGAATAGGTGAATATACAGGCGAAGGGGCAACGTCAGTGGAGGCCTGTGGCCCCCTCACCACGTCACGGCGCGGCAGGAGGTGGGACCGCGCCGCCACGTGGTGAGGACGGCCCACTGCCCCCCTTCGTCTCTCCTTCGGACTTCGTGAACGTGTCAAAAAAATAGGGACTTTGGCTTTTGTTTTGTCCAATTCCGAGAATATTTCCAGAACAACTTTTCTGAAACCAAAAACAGCAGAAAATAGGAACTGGCACTGTGGCATCTTGTTAATAGGTTAGTCCCAGAAAATGCATAAAAAATGATATAAAGTATATATAAAACATGTAGCAATTGACATAATATAAGCATGGAACATCAGAAATTATAGATACGTTGGAGACGTATCAATCAGCGATGGCAACAACAGCGAGAGGAACTGGTGGCGGCGCGAGCGGATGCAATCTTTCTGGTGTGTATTTCGGAGAGGAGCGGCCTCTGTTATATAGGCACGGGAGGAGGCGATCGGTCCAACAGAAACGCACGTAATGAATCGCAATGAATTCGAGTAACCCCCGCACTTAATACATAGACGTTACAGCGCGTATTCATTTTCCATTAAGGCAAAACGTTTCAGTTGACCGTTCACACGGCGAGATTCCCGCAACCCGAGGCGAGGCGGGCGGCGGAGGAGGAGGAGCGCGCGTGTGGAACGCCTCCTTTCTCTTCACAGCCAACACCTCATACATGGTAGAGAAGAGCTCACCTTATAAACTGGTGTACATCTTTCTAAACTAGTCATGTGGGACTAAACTCCCACGTAACACTCTCTATATGGCAGCATGGGCCTTTAGAGATTTTTCTGGAAATGCTAGATGGGCCTAATACCCACCCTAATATTGGGCAATATTTCAGCAGTTTTTACTCCTACAGCCTACTCCCCTTTCCCTGGAGCCTGCAATTGCCATGTGATCTAGCCGGCCTTGGATAACTTGTACACTTGTTACTGTTGAGATAGTTTGGAGAGCAAACATAAAGAAAACTTTAGCTGCATTGATCAATTCGATTAACGCGACTCGCTCAACAATTAACATATTTGTAACTCTTATATTTATCTATTTATCGTGTATAAGAGACAATTGACAATTTACAAATGCACAATCATAGACAATTTACAAGTTGACATTAGTTAACATTAATAATTTCACACGACACACCAATATAATGTACCGGGTAAGAACAAAACAATTAAATCAGCGCTGTTAAATTTAATTTGGATGCTAGTCTCCCCCGTGTATAACATACACATGCTATATTAAATGTTTTACTTCATATAATTTTCAATGTTTAATTTCATGCAGAAATTTTTAATTAAAAAATTAGCATAAGCAATTGTATACGGAAACACACCGAAGTGAAGTGACATATTATCAACCGTAGCTAAATCCACGGTAAGTTGCAAGACACATTTGACCACGTAAAGAAAATATCATGTTAAATGTTAAATTTTAAATATTTTGTTATATAATCATACCCTACATAGCTCTACAGATATTTGCTAGATTGTATGCATTCAAATCTCTACCAAAATATTTACTAATAGTAAATATAGAGAATAACATCCACAAAGTGTTATACATACACGCTATATAATTCATCAATTGTAAGAACATGAAGGAGCCATGCGTGTTTCCACTTTTGTTTGTTGTAACATTTAAGATGACTTTGTATCTTGTTAAGAATAATATCTCATAAGGTAGTTATTTTTTTGCATAACTCAGATTTTTTCAATTAATAAATATACATTACAACTACATAATAAAAATATAAATCTATTTATATAAATGTTAACTAAGTTTACAACATATATACATATATTTGTGTAAACCATAAAATGGTGAATAACATCTAAGAAATTATAAAAGTTCAGTGTAATTATATTCACTTAACTCACCCCTTGACTAAAAATTAACTGGAACAAGCCTGATACCTAGCTCCTACGGGATCCAAGTGGGGGAACATCTGATATGAAGAAACTTCGATTTTTGGATCCCTATCTGATCCATCCAAGTTATCAAAACAATCAGTACATTGTTGCATTATTCATTCCAATCTCGTCGCATGTAAATGTTGTACCGTCACTTAATGATCGAGGTACGCATTAGGATCGATAATAATCACCGTCATATATTATCGACATTGGTTACATGTGTCATATAGATGTTGACAAACAAATGCATGTGGTATCGACGGAATCGTTGTGATGCATGCACAATCATGTGGGTTATTCCACATGCGGCATGATGAAAAAAGCTTGCTCGCTAGCATGTACTTAACGCGCTCTTACAGGTGCACTACGCTTTGACGACGCACACCCTCTCTAAAGCACCAATCGTCAATTTCTCTAAAGCACCAATCGTCAATTCTAACAGGACACCATGAGTTGCAAAGCATAAACAGTTTACAAAAATGCTAAATTACGCTTCTCTTCACCTCGATAACGACTCGATCGGCAGTCGACTTCTCCTTTCCTCGAAGCTTGCAATTTGACCATGTGATTGAGCCCTCGGAAAACTATGTACGCTTGATGCGACTGACAGTTTCGAGACAAAACATAAACAAAACGTAAGCTGAATCAATCGGTAAGTACGATTACCACGACTCGGTCGATCGGCAAACGCACGCACGCGAGTGCAGCTCGAGTTGATCGATCGATCCAGCCCGATGGAGCGAGCTCGATCGTTGACGGCAATGGCAGGGTCGGTGAATCCGCCCACATCGAGGGGCTCTCGTTGACTCCCGCCAAATCACGGCTCCCTCCACGTGGGCTCCCGCGATCCGATCGCACGGCCCGCGCCAAGCCCACCTAACCTCCGATCCTCCTCCTCAAATACGCGCCACTCCTCTCCCTCTTCTCCCGCACCAAGTGACGGGATCACAGAGAGATCACGCGCGCGCGATCCCGGCCATGGCGTCCTCCGAGCTGACCTACCGCGGCCACGACGCGCAGCCGCAGGCCACCGGCGCGTACGCGGCGCCGGCGGAGGCCAAGCCTCGGAACAAGGCGCTGCTCATGTCGCGGCCGCTGCGGTACGTGCTGGGCGAGCAGCGCCTGGCGTTCGCCCTGGTCGGCATGGCCATCGCCACCGTCCTGTTCCTCCTCCTCGCTCCCGCCACCACCACCACCGCCACCACCACGACCAGCGTGGCGCACCTGGCGGCGGTGGGCCTCGTCTCCCGGCAGTACTCGGGAGGGGCGCGGATGGCGTACGAGCAGTCGTCGCAGCCCGGCCTCGCCGGCGGCCGCGTGCCTCTTGGCCTAAAGCGCAAGGGCCTCCGGATCGTCGTCACCGGCGGCGCCGGGTTCGTGGGGAGCCACCTGGTGGACCGGCTGCTGGCGCGCGGCGACAGCGTGATCGTGGTGGACAACTTCTTCACGGGCCGCAAGGAGAACGTGGCGCACCACGCCGGGAACCCCAACTTCGAGATGATCCGGCACGACGTGGTGGAGCCGATCCTGCTGGAGGTGGACCAGATCTACCACCTCGCCTGCCCGGCCTCCCCCGTGCACTACAAGTTCAACCCCGTCAAGACCATCAAGACCAACGTGGTCGGCACCCTCAACATGCTCGGCCTCGCCAAGCGCGTCGGCGCCAGGTTCCTCCTCACCAGCACCAGCGAGGTCTACGGCGACCCCCTCCAGCACCCCCAGGTCGAGACATACTGGGGAAACGTCAACCCCATCGGTACGTTACCTTCTTCCTCCCTTTGATCGTCGCCGTTCTCGATCTCCATTCTTTTTTTCCGTGGAAAAATTATTTCTTTAATTTCCTCCGGGAGACGTGAGTGCGCATGTGGATCCAAACAGATTGTCATTTCAAACGCCGATCGAGTCGTCTCTCTGACCACACACACCTTACGTCGTATTCTGTTTGTACATGAGGAAACAGACAGAAACGGTTGTTATGGATACTTCTGTTCCGTTTGCAGTATTAATTCAAACTAGCTCCGTCATCGGTGTCTGAACTCTGATCAACAGTGTGCGTGAATAATGAATCTTGAATTTCATCGTCAGGTGTGCGGAGCTGCTACGACGAGGGCAAGCGGACGGCGGAGACATTGACCATGGACTACAACCGCGGCGCCAACGTCGAGGTTCGTGGCGATCCACGCTAGCTTTAATCATTCACCACTCGCTCCCGGCCAGCTCGATCGACTTTACTGGAATTGAAAGCATCCTCTTCCATGTTCTTTCCTTTCGAAGCAAAAAAATAGATTATGACTCTGGAATATTGCATGCAAGTGGATGAAATTATACTAAGCTAATTAGAGTAATAAAGTTCGCTAAAGGGGCTTTGTTTGTCTGTTGGCAGGTGAGGATTGCTCGGATCTTCAACACTTACGGGCCGCGTATGTGCATCGACGATGGCCGGGTCGTCAGCAACTTCGTCGCTCAGGTAATAAGATAACCTAACCAAGGAAATTACCCATGCATCCATCGGGTGCATGCTTCCACGTTACCTCCACCTTTCCGATTTACTTGCCTTGGTCGTACCTAGCCTTCTGCTAGTGCTAATCTAGTAGTATTAGTTTATCGCGATCTAGATCTACGATAGCAATAGTTTACTGCAACATCGATCTTCTAATTTGTAAAACCCTCTATTTCATCTAGCCGGTGAGCCACATATTTGATATAACACATCCTACCACTATTACATTCTTTAATTTTTTTCCTAAAAGGGGAGAACTATTACGTTGTGTATGTTGGCTTGGATTTCGCCACTAGTTCATTTGTCCAAAAATAGTCTTGAATGGAAAGGTCACGTGGAAGACTGAAACGATCTCCTTGTTGCCTAGGTTTTTCTTACGAAATTTCGATTCCACATAAAGCTAGATGATTCATCATTCCGTTTAATTATTATTATAGGCTTTGTTAAGGGTGGACACAGACAACTAGTGGACCAAGAGTGATGGTTTGTTTAATTCATCCCATGTTCCAATTCATGTACCTCTGAGGAGGGTGGCTAATCTAGATAAACTTTGGCAAGTGGATACCACGTTTTAACTCTCATTCTGTTACTCCAAAACCTGACCCCTGGTTAAACCCTGCTTTACTTCCCAAGCCAGATAGCACATTTAGAACAATAAGAAGGTACATGCCAAGCGTTGAGGAAGAAATGATAGCACTACCATGTGTAGCAAGTCTAGCTAGATGAAGAACTAGTGATGCTTACCATGTGATCTGTCTCGAGGCGACTAGTCGATTATGAGTGTCTATATATGTACGTGGTGTGTGTGTCTGTGATGTTAACAACAACTGCTATTATGCTAATGGTGACACTTGCCTGATTGGTCGACTGATGGATGCAGGCACTGAGGAAGGAGCCCCTGACGGTGTACGGCGACGGGCAGCAGACGAGGAGCTTCCAATACGTCTCCGATCTGGTAAGCTCTCCCTCTCACTCCATACCAACGCATCATCATGGCACAAGCCAATTGGTATCTGCACACATGTTGGCTACTTGCCTGCTGGCCCTCTCTTTTCCCTTTCACAAGCTAAACTGTACGTTGCTAGCACAGTGTTATTTGGTTGGCTCATCGTACATCAGAAGCTATAGTTCGCCATTGATTTTCATGTGCTCCTGGAACAGTTTGCTTGGTTGAGGCGCTACCACTTTTTCCATCTACTCATGCTTAATCTGCTGGCTCCACCAGACACGGGACTGTGTGAGAGTAACATTGCCAACGCTATACATTGTTCGCTCCTAATCCAGACACACTGTTGTCCGTGTTGCCAACGGCGAGCGACCTTGGAGTTGGTTAATTAGGTCGAGTTGGTCCAATAATTTTGTGCCGCTGCCTGCTCAAGTTCAAGTACGACAAGCGGTCCCTGCATTCTGGATACAGACCGAATTGGCTCGACCATTAGCTGGGCCTGGCCCCTGGGCCTCCAACGGCCAGTCACCAGCAAGCATTGTGTGCCTATTCGTCTCTGTGGTCTCCTCCTCTACTGTGTTGCTTGCTGCTTCGATAGGAAGCAACGGAGTGCAGGTAGGGCACTAGTGGTTGACGGATCGAGGAGCACGCTGCACACGTCTGAACCACGGACATAGGTAGGTGCCGCGTCCGTGCCGCTAAGCTAGCGTGGCTCCAAACCGTTAGGTGCACTGTTGCTACCGACACACGGCAGCATCAGTCTAGTTGCAGCCATCAACCTTTCTTCGCTTGTCGCACAGCACGAGCACGAGTCCGTTGGCATCGATCGTACGCATGATCGAGTGGTTACTGTTCCATCTGGCACCTGGAAGATCTTTTCTGGGTTTGTACTTTGTTTTAACCAATCTTGAGTGAGTCTAATTAACATTTCTGACGCAGGTTGAGGGACTGATGAAGCTGATGGAGGGTGAGCACATCGGGCCCTTCAACCTGGGGAACCCGGGGGAGTTCACCATGCTGGAGCTGGCCAAGGTGGTGCAGGACACCATCGACCCCAACGCCAAGATCGAGTTTAGGGCAAACACCGCCGACGACCCGCACAAGCGCAAGCCCGACATCACCAAGGCCAAGGAGCTGCTCGGGTGGGAGCCCAAGATCGCGCTCAAGAACGGGCTCCCGCTCATGGTCCAGGACTTCCGCACCCGCATCTTCGGCGACCAGAAGCAGCAGCAGCCCGACGTCGCCGAGTGATCCATCGCCGTCCAGCCCGTGTAGGAAACTGTCGACGGAAAGATCGAGGATGACACTGCTCGATCGGTGGGCCGACGGAAGGATCAATTAATCGGCTGGGAATTGATGAGATCGAGGGTGATACACAACACAAGTGTGTAGGGTTGTTTAAGTACGCCATACAGAGATCGGTACTGTAGCTTGCTAATGGACGGATGGAGTAGTGACTGGATGCATCATGCAGTTGTTAATTTGTTTGTTCAACTTGTTCTCCTTTTTACATGCTCTGTTGATGACGATGGCGTTCCTCTGGCTGTGTTTTCTTGATCTAAGAATCTAACCATATGCATGCTTGCAATAGTTTTCAGAAACTAGATCAGTTCTTAAATCTACTTAATGATGCTACAATAACACACGCTCCTTTCTTTTGACATAGTATAACACACATCACTTGTGTTGTTGGTAATCTCCCATGTTAATACCACCTGAACCACCGTACAACTCAACACTAAATTACAGCAGAGGGTCAGGTGGCTAGTAGCACTGGAGTAGCTCGCTAGCCCCAGCAACCCGGGTTCGAATCTCGAGCCCGCGGTTGTTTCTCGCAGCTCCCTCCTTCTATAAAAATATGCCTTGGTGCTAGAGCTCATAGGTCTCTTTTTTTTTTAATTATTCCATAGAACCATTCTACTTGATACCTGGGATACCTAGCTCACATCCTTCTCATGACAAGTGAGATCCAAGAACATATCCCGCAGGCCTAAACTGCTGAGATGGTCAGGATGAAGGTGTCATTGTCATCCTCAAGCAGTCAAGATCGGGAGCAAGCTCCTCAGGCTCCTACCCCTCATATTTTTCCTTGTTGTAACCTTCATTTAGGGATGAAAACGAGCCGAAAGTTTCCGTCTTTTCGGTGGAAAAAAGAAAACAGCGAGAAGATATGTAGGGGGAAACGAAAAATCTATGGTGGAAATGGAAGCCCAAAATCTGGGGGAACAATGGTCCGTTTTTCAGCAAATACAGAACATTCCATTTAGTGTGGCTGTTAAGCATAGTGGCCCAGTCCAGCATGCCCTTGACAACCTTCCCGAAATAGGCCCAACCCAGCATACCGTATACCTAATCCAATAAACTCCCCCCTAAAAAACTTAATTCAATAAACTCTTCTTCTCCTTCTCTAATCGAGTAGGGGCAGCCAACAACCAAGGGTTAGGGACACTAGACCGCTGACTTGGTGGTACCATGCCAGCCACCCATGCTCCGCTTTTGTATCCGTATTCGGTACGTACCTATTTTTTACGATATCTGTATATGTTTATGTGGTTTCTGTATTAGATTTTTTATCCGCAAAAAGATGTGAAAACATGTAGCAACGCTCATTTCCGTGTGTTTGTGCTATGTTTCTTAATCCATGATCTCGTAGTTAGGCATTGTCGCGTGTTCCATACCCACTCCCGACATATCTTCGTCACATACAGGTTTATGATCCACCAATTGATGCCTCCATTTCTATATAGAGTTTTCATACATGTTTTTGATGGGTTTTAACTTGAGTTTCATCGATTTTCTCTTTTACACTAGCCCAAATATTCTAGAAACAAAGAAACCTTCTATTCCGATATGACTTTCAGTAACAACACATTTTAGGGAATGGAAGGAAGTTATAAATGGATAATTTGAAGCGAAACAAGCAACTCCTTGAACATTGTACGTAGTTGCGTTCACAAGAGACAATGACCTATGGTAAGGTTGAGCGTAACCCTATGTGCCACCGTACCATACTCGATCACCTACACCTCGTCAAAAGGAGCAACTTTCATGAAGGCAACATGCGCAAACCCAGTAAGAGTATCCACAAACAGAGTCATAACAGAAGAGAAGATATCTAGAGAGAAGACATCTTCCAAATCTGCTCCGCGATCATCTTCTTCGGATCCATCACTCCATCATAATCATCCCCATATATAGAGATTGATTCATTCTTGTAAGGCAAGGGTTGAGAATCCTACTAGTATTTGAACTCAAGGATTATATTGGTTGATCTTTCAACTATTGTTTCTGGCACGGTGATATCGACCTGAATCTTATTCTTTTGATCATTGAGCTCATGGGTAATTCTCACCTAATGTGTGAGTAAACACCTATGGGCGTGGGGGATGTAGTGTATTGGTGAGTTGCCTTTGTGCCTATTCATATTCATCTATTTGATGAGAGTCTTCTAATTATTGTTTGTACGATTGATTATCCATAGTTTACATAATCCTAGCTTGCTGTATAATTTGAGGGTCAGGACAACATGATCTGTAGACCTATAAGGGCAACTACTTGTTTAGTGAATCTGGAACCTCCAGGTGACATGTGTTGATATCAAAGTGGAACGAACATAACTCAATGACCAAGCGTACGTCAAAGCGTTGGTTTGGTATCACGACGTTTAATTTTTTACCTGACTACTATGTGTGGTAATAGAAGGCAGAACAATAAAATCAAACAAGGCCGACAAGAGGAGTTTGGTATTCAAGAGTGACTCTTCTATGTACAACATTCAATTCTATGGCTACAAACAATGTAAGCCGAGGATTTAAGCGTCGAGTGTTTTTTCCTAACAATAGTTGTTGTAAATGCTTCTTGTCATGGACATGGATTCTACTTGTTCCGGTAAGAAATACTTGTCGGTTTAAGTTGGTAGAGTTTTAGAGGAATTATTTCCAAAATTCATCGAAAACCTTAAATGATCATAAAATACTGATATCATTGCTCAGATTGTCAATATGTCTATCTCACCGAAGTATGAACAGACTTGATGCTCCATCTAATGATTACATTAGGAATCTTATAATTAATCATGAGTGTGAACTTGGAATATAAAATTTATACAATCCTTATCAATGAGCTGCGGGGTATTCCATTTTTAGGTCGCATTAATGAAATTTTCATGATGCACGTGAGTGTGCTAAAGACACGCGGGATGCTTGCGCGTATTCTTGGATTTATTCATCATCTTCCAACAAAAAAGAAAATAAAAAACGAAAATAAAAAAGTGAGTTTGTGCCGGTGCAGTTGGTGCCCCTATTTTCATGCTAGGAGCGTCAAATAGGAGGGCCCGGAAAAAACACAGCTCAAATATTACAGAGGCCCAGGACATCATCCGAGACACAATCCAAGCCCAGGCTTACAAGCCCATCTTAATCGCCCAGACACAACAAGCCAGCCGCGAGAATGGCAGCCCACAAGGCCTATATATAGCGCGCGCCCCGTCTCGCTCGCCCTGGTAAACCCTAGCCGCCCTTCCGCCGCCACACACACCACACCAACCCGAGCGCCGCCGGCCGAGGAGGAGGAAGAGAGGGTGAGATGGCTCGCGGCGCGGTGTCGGCGGCTGCGGCTGCCAAGGGCGGCAAGAAGAAGGGGTCGGTCTCCTTCGTGATCGACTGCACCAAGCCCGTGGAGGACAAGATCATGGAGATCGCGTCGCTCGAGAAGTTCCTGCAGGAGCGCATCAAGGTCGCCGGCGGCAAGGCCGGGAACCTCGGCGACTCCGTCACCGTCTCGCGGGACAAGAGCAAGGTCACCGTCACCTCCGACGGCAACTTCTCAAAGAGGTACAAACGCGTTTCACGCTCCCAAGATCTCGTTGTTCCTTTACCTGCAGACTTACAGCTCCTGAGTTCGCGATTATATTTGTAAATATCTCTGAACTTTGGATACTATATGCTCTGTTAGTATCATATGAACGTGGACTATATTTCATTTTTCCTCTTGTGTTAATGTAACTGAGTTTACTGCATATTATATCATTGTATATAAGTATATTGTTTATCTTTGTAGATTCTTGATATGCAATAGATAAGTTTTACATTGCTTACACATGCTGTGTTGTCTATATCGCATAGAATAACCTGATACAGGTTTAAACATTGATTTTGTTTACCTTTAGGCATCGCGTTCATATTTGATCAGACCCTTTAGCCTCCTATTTGCATAAGGTCCTTCTGAATAGCTGAATCCGTTTCAGGCGTTAACAGTAATTTGAACTTGATTGCTAGGAAATTTGTAGAAGTAACATATTCATGACAGTGCAGCTTCGGTGCTTTTAAGTATGCTACGAACATCATACTACTAACATTTTGGTCACTTACTACGCTTGGTATTACTGGCTTTCAGTATCCAATGCAGATGATATCAGTCCGTCTCCACTCTCCAGTGTTGTTGTTCGTTTCAGTATAGGCTTACCAAATTATTCTATGTCTCATCAGGTACCTGAAGTACTTGACCAAGAAGTACTTGAAGAAGCACAACGTGAGGGACTGGCTCCGTGTGATCGCAGCCAACAAGGAACGCAACGTGTACGAGCTCCGGTACTTCAACATCGCCGAGAACGAGGGCGAGGAGGAGGATTAGAGTGCATTCCACTTATATTGTAGTCTTGAGCTTGTTGGATTTTGATACTTGAATCTGAGTACCCCTAGTTTTCAACTTGTCTTATGTCGTGCTCTGGTGAACATGGATGGTTTTATTCTAAGAATCCTTGTATTTTGTCGTGTCAATTATGAATCCATATGTTGTGAGCGATATGGATATTTGTTCTTCATTACTCTTGAACCGCTGTGATGAATTGTGCTACTTCACTCACCTTTGTAGTATTCCTGTTTGAATTTGAAGCATTTCATGCTCATATGCGCATGCTTGCACAGTTCTGAGGATGTTGGTTCTTTGTTTATGAGCGTTTATGAGCCAATTTGGTGACATCAAGCTTTAGATACCATATAGGAAGTGCAGTGTTAGTAATGAGCGGGTGGTAGTGGCTGTCTTCTACAGTGCTTAGCAGGATAGTGTAGCTTTACCGCAAACTGGTATATAACCTGGTTTAAATGGGAGGCCAGAAGTGCATTGTTAACAGGAAACTCTAAATGTATATAACCTGGTTTAAATGTTTCCACAGAACAAATTTAATCCAAAGTATAAGACAAAAGAAATATGCAAAAAAAAAAAAGACAAAAAGCAAGAAGGCACATGAACTGTTCAAAATTTTAGCACAAATTGTACAGAAATCACATTTGATGAACTGATCCTGGAAAACATTACATCTTCATCAAGTCAGACAATTGTTTCCCTTCTGGTCCTGGACGCTGGCAACCTTGTCATCAATAATCCTGTCAACAATATTGTGGCAAAGCTTCAGCTCACCAACAAATACTAAATTCCCTTGGCAGAACCTGAAGAAAGACACAAAGTTAGTCTCTGATTACCATCACCTTCATTTTTACAACGACATTGTCTCGCACCTATTTTACGATGTGCCAGAGATTACAAGCACTTGGACACTTGGTTACGATGGAAACTAACACAAATTTTCAACATAACAAACACAAACGTACACAGGAACTGCTAAAGTAATTTTTTGTCCATCAATGTCAGAACATCAGAAGAACAGACAAGGACTCCAGCGTATCTGATTTCACTTTCAAAAAAAAGTTGGGCAATTGCACCTAGAGAAAGGATCCACAAAGAGTTCCTACGAGAAATGACTCCATGCAAAGATGATAAACTGTCCTAATTTCCCTGCGAAATCATATTTGAAACCCCATGCTTGGGCTGGCTCTACGTCATTCGCAAGAAGCAACCTGGTCACTGCTGGGCTTGGGAAACCTTTAAGTTTATTCATGCTACATATATATAGTATGGATCTGTTATTACTTCTTTTTTCTGAATTGATTTATACACGAAAAAAGCAAGCAAAAGTTTCACAACCAAAAAACCATGCCGAGCTTCAACCATCGGCCCCAAGTAACCTAATGTACTGCACACAGGAAAATCTGACACACTATTAGAAAGAATGAACATCAGCCTAAAATAAGCACAAAACATTCTCAACATTCAGAGTACAAAACCATTATCACAACTAAGTTGAACTATCGTAGGGTGCTGCCCTCGTTAAGTGACCACTGATCCGTGAGGACCATGCATGTATATAGTTGTTGTCGCGAGGTGCAAAATTTCCCAAATTGGTGAAATTTCTATGACCAAAACAGCGACAAATAAATGAGGAAATATCGGTATAGTTCTTACGGAAAGTTCTGGCCTAGAGTATAATTTGGAGGATATACAATCAGTACAACAATCTTGTCACAAAGGTTGAGGACTGTTATCTCGTTCTTTCTCAAGTGGTGGCATAAGATGTTGTCTGTTAAGTGCAATATAAGTCATTGTGTTATCGTCCAAAAGTGACTGTTATATCGACTTCAGTATGACTTAACTTGGTATGCCTACAGACTGTTGAGTCACTGTGGCTGTTGTCTGAAGCTACAGACTGTTCTAGTCCTACTGAATGTATATTTTGACATGACAAATCTTTTGAACCAATATTGCAATAATCCAGAATTTAAGTTTAGGCTTCTGGGATAGAGAAGCAAGTGCATAGGCTTTGCAATTGGAACTACTCACATATGTGTGCTCAGTCTGGTTTAGCACCATAGTACCCTATGAATTTTGTACATGGCTTCAGAACTGTGTAATATTTCAAGAATACTGCAAAGAAAATCTAGACTAGCTTGTGCTCATCTTTCAGAATTCCCAGGAGCAACAGAAAAGGGGAATCAACCGAGTAAGCATTTCAAGCATACATCAGAATTTCATAGGTTTAGCGTGGTTTTGTTTGTATAATTTTACACTTATGTGTCAATGTTTCAGAATTTCGTAAGGGAGAAATGAATTGATGAGCTATAGCATTAGCATTGATGTTTAAAGGAATCTTGAGCTAAGAACAGATAGACTACATGCTTAACTAGCTCAACATTAATCTATTAGTCCTTGAGACCGCCAAGGAGGTCCACACAAGATACTCTTGGAGGTACAAGGGCGAGCAATAGGCACTCTGTACTGCCCGTATCCTTTCAGTCGTCTAATTTCCATCACCATTAGCTTTTCATCCTCAAAAAATGAACTGAAATTCCAGATTCATACTCTTGTCCGTCAGGTAGCGCACGCTGTGGTAGGGAAACGGACACCGGTTGCCCCCAGGTACACCGCACTCCCTGCCACACACGAAAACTTCGCGGCAGAGAGGGAGAAGGATACCGCCTCCCCGGGTAACACCGCCCAATGGCGGCCAATGTCCCCCATTGGGAGCATCATCTTCTTAGTGGTGTCCACCTTCAACACCTGGATCGGTTCCACTGGTACTTCTTGAGAAACCGTCCAACCCCAGGTAAACCGTCAATGCCCAGGGTTAATTCTATCTAAGGTGGGGCAGCGACGCGGGCTTGACCCTCGGCATCGAAGTGGCTCAAGTGGTATCAAGATTCCCAAGAGCGGTGTGGCATGCGATAGCAGATGGCCCAGCAGTGAAAAGATATGATATTCGGTTTGTTACTAGTTTGGGTTGTTAGTCCTGTATATAAAGTGGACCCTCAAGAGGTGAATTAATCAAGCAAGAAGGATTACAATATATCCCCACTGCCTCTTTTGTCCTGGGAGAGCCTAATTTACAACCCTCTCCATCAAGCCGACACAAGCAGCCTTCGTCTCGTTGGTAGTTAGACTATGACAAACACTCACTCAATTGGTTAGATAGGATTGAAATGCAGTATCTTGTGTTGCTACGCTAATTATGAAATACTGGAAAGTAACAGAAGTAAGTAGTACATTTGTCTGGACTGAAATCACATGCCATCGGCATCAACAAGATTATTGTTGCAAGAAACCAAACTTGTTTAGCTTACAGAAGGTGCTATTGTAACACAAGTTTCATAGCAATCACGCTTGATCATTCGAGACATGCTAAGATGACAAACCTAGCTATGGGAGCAGCTTCCCGGCCATGAAGCACCCAAACTTATTGCTCCGGGAGTACTCATACGGCACGCCGGCCACAGTGAGCAGCCGCTCCAGGACCTCCTTCGCCTGCTCGGGCTCAGCCGTCTCGCACTCCAGCTCGTAGTTGGTGCCGAAATCGAAATGCGTCTCATCGAGCTCCAGCACGAGCCCGCCCTCCTCGAGCTCGTACACACCGCGGGTGTTGCGGAACCCGCCGAGGCAGACGAACGGCGCGGCGTCCCCGCCGACGCCGTTGTACTCGCGGGAGACGAGGCGGACGATGTCGGAGTCGAGCGAGCCGAGGCGGGCGGGGTCGCCGACGCAGGCGAGGGCGAGCGCCGGGTCGAGGGGCTCCTCGACCTCCTCGACGCGGCTGACGCCCGCGGCGAGGCTCGGGCGGCGCTTGAGCGCGAGGACGGCGCGGGTGGGGGGGAGGCCGTAGAGGCGGACGCGGAGCGCGGCGGTGGCGGCGGCGAGCGGGCGGGAGGCGGCGTCGAAGAAGAGGTTGCGCTGGGCGTCGGTGCGGAGGAGGCGGGGCGCGAGGAAGGAGGCGAGGCGGCGGTGCGCGCGGCGTCCGGGAGGCGGAGCTTGATCTCGACCTCCATGGGTTTGGGGGAGCTAGGGTTTGGGGTTCGGGGGGTGGAGGCCGATGCGCTGGGGCTTTGATGGCGCGGCGTCGGGCGGCGGGTGGAGGAGGCGGAGGAGGGGGTTGGATGGGCGCGGCGTGGATTCGGCTGCGGCGGCGGCTTTGGAGCGGAGGTGTTCGTCGAGCTCGTCGCGGTCGGAGCTGCAGAGCTCGATGCGGGTGGGCTGCCGGCGCAGCATCGACTGGACCAGGTTGGGTCGTGAGCGAGCGAGGGTGGGTGGGTAGATCACCAAAATTATAGGAGCATCTTTGGTTTTAGGATACCACATTTTGGGTTATATGGGTCACCAAAATATGATTTATTTTAGGGCACATGAAAATTTGAGTTCCAAGAGAAGAGATGCTCTAAAATAGATCCGATGACGGCGAGGGGGAGGCGCGTCTAACGATCGCCTGGTACAGATTACCATTTCAGCTACGGAGGTCACGGGCAAGATCGGGTGACAGTGGGTGGAGAGGTGCAGCGGAGGCCGAAGAGGTCGATTTGAGACGGCCGGAGGCGACGGTGGGTGGCTCATCGACGGAGGAGAGCGGAAACTTCAGGTCGGCAGTTGGGTTTCGCGTGGTAACGAATTGCACTTTTTGGCAACCCTATTGCTGATATATATTTGCAGCACTAAAATTTTGAGGCATACCTGATTTGTTTGCATTGTCATTGTGATACAATATCTTATAGAAGTTGTGTTTTATGTTTAGTGATATATAAAACAGTTTGGGACACAAGTTCTATTTCATCATCTATTGGAGATGGTAGAGTGGCATGCCTCACCTGAGATCATACTCTATCCGTTCCGGTTTATAAGACCACTCATTAGAGCATCTCTAGCAGAACCCGCAAAAGGGGCAAACCCGCATAATAACCGCCTGATGCGGATTGAAAACTGCAAAAAGGCGGAGAACAGAACCCGCAAAATTAGCCGACCCGTAAAAGATTTTGCGGGGGGGGGGGGGGGCATGAATCTAGCCCTCGAAACCGTGAATTCACAGATTTGGCGTCCGATTTTGAGGGGGCCTGTATCCCGCGCAAGTGGTTGGTGGGCTGAACATTCAGGTCCCGACGGTGACCTTCCGCCGTGGAACTCGCCAGAGTCCGGCAAAATCATCGCCAAACTCGCCAGAATTAGCAGCAAGCGCCGGCGACGGTCGGATGGGGCAGCCCGCGTCGTCCGTCGACGGCTCTGCCGGCAGCCCGTGCACGCCACGGGGGGCTTGGCGGGCTCCGGGCGGGCGGGCGGGCTTCGGACGGCTGGCGGCACGGGGGGCTTCGCATGCTTGCTAAGCTTCGTCGTCCGGCGTCACGGGGGGCTTCGGCGGCCGGTGTCGCAGGGAGGCTCCGGGCGGGCGGGTCCGCAGGGGGCTTCGTCCGGTCCGCCACGAGGGACTTCGCATGCTTGCCACCCTGCTGCATCAATCGATCGATCAGCGGGTACGGCCGACGGAGACCGCTGGTTCTGCTGGTCAGATTGGGAAAAAAGACAAGCGAAGAAGACGACCGGATATTCTACAGCATATTCTGTTTTGCAGTTCGGTTTTGCGGTTTCTGTTCTGCGCGACATCATTGTGAGCCAAAAAACGCGCGTTCTGTGACCCGCAAAACAGTTTTACGGGTCCGCGTTTTGCAGGCTCTGCTAGAGATGCTCTTATGTGTCTCAAAAGCGGTTCAAAGAGTTTTTTAACCGATTCCACACATGGTAGAACATTAATTAGTAATACATGATAGACCTCGTGACGAGGTTATATTCTGCGGGTACCCCAGCGTAAGGGTACCTGGTGCACGTGATGATCAAAGAAGCCCAAGGATTAATCGAAACCCACGAAGGAAGGCCCAAGACGAAGAGTGCTTCCCAAGTTAGATCAAGTTATTGACGAGGTTATACTCTGCGGGTACCCCAGCATAAGGGTACCTGGTGCACGTGATGATCAAAGAAGCCCAAGGATTAATCAAAGCCCATGAAGAAAGGCCCAAGACGAAGAGTGTTTTCCAAGCTAGATCAAATAATAGTCGGTTAAGACTTTCCATACATGTAACCTTGGTCGGTTGTGTTTCCCGAGACCTAGCCTCCTATATAAAGGCTGGGAGGGTGATCGATCAAGGACAAGCAATCCATAGCCACCAAAATCTCGACGAGATCTACTGTTCGTCGAACCCTTGTAACCTCCATATTCAAATCATAAACACAGACAAGCAGGAAGTAGGGGTTTTACCTCACTCGAGGGCCCTGAACCTGGGCAAATCCAGCTTGTCAGCCGTCGATTCCACCAATACTACGCGTTCTCTACCACACAATCAACCCTAGGTATAGCAACCATGGGAATTGCCGAGGGCACACCTCGACAATTGGCGCCGTCTGTGGAGAAGGTAGTATTGGGCTCACGGTTTCGCCGGTTTCATCATCAAGTGGCCACCCGATGATCGCATCTGCACAAGGTAACTCGCCTACTGCATCATCAAAAAGCAAATCACCAACCACCGTTGCATACAGCAACTCGCCGGCAAGATCCACCAGCATCAATTCAAAAAGCGATCACTCGCCAAAAACTCCAAGGAGGCTCACGCCGCACTCGATGGAAGCTCAGCAAGCCTTCGCCGGACTCGAATCAGGTTTGGATATTACGGTTGGAAAATTTAACTTCTTTGTCGATAAAGATGGTGTGCAGGACCTGTTAGATCCACTCGACGTGGAGACACTCGACATGGAGACAATCGACAACGCTTCGACTGCAACACTATCCATCTTGGGCGCAACATCGTCACAGATCGTCTCGATCCAATCGCCAAGCGACTCTGCCACGTCCATGACCTCGCAAGAGTTCCGTAACGAGGTGGCAAAAAGATTTGGGAGAAGCGAGATCGAATTTGCATACCGCCCAAACAACTCAATCAAGTCGCTCGACGACATCGTCGACTGCAATGACGTCGCGGGGAACGAAGAGAACATAGACGACAACATATATCTCGCCGATCTAAACGGCCCAGAAATCCGTGCTAGCCACGAGATATTCACCTGCGACGCAGACAGCCTGGACAAAGCACTCGAAGACATACTCAATTGTGGCGGAAACCCCAACAAGCAAAGCAACTCCAACATGAGCCTGGACGACGACGCCGAATCCATAAAACGCATCAGCAACACATGGATGGAGGATCGGGTGGTACCGTATCAGGTATATACCGCGAGTACAGCAGAAACATCAGCAGCCGCAACATGCCGTCGACCTACAGAATACCCTTGCACAGTCACCATGCCAGATGGAACAACCACGCTGACCATCACCGCAGAGATGGCGGAGAAAGTGAGCAAAGTAATCGAGAGCTGCACGATGCTACCAGCAAACGCAACTCCAGAAGAGGTATTAACCTTACAATATTTCCAATGGCAAGAATCGATACGGTTAAAAAACTACCGAGCAGTACTCGAAGAACGCAAAAAGCAAGCCAGCATATCGAGTGCCCGGCGAATAGGTCACGATTCATCAACCTCGGAGACGCAGATCGTGCAGCGGTCACTCGGAACCTAAACCCAGCCTTCATGGCAGTCGACGCGGAAGGAGTTCCCATACCTACTGAGCCAGCCGGGGCGCTGATGACGCTAGGCACCTACCTCAGAACAATCGAACCTCCTGCAGGAGACCCAAAGAGGGATCAGCACCTCCAACTGTACAAACAACTTGCAATAGCAGCACAAGCCATACAGCATCCACAAGCAACTCCAAGGAGAGATACAGATCGGGATCGTCGCAGTCGAAGCCCTCGGGGAAGGAGCAGTCGAAAAAGCTCACGTCGTCATCGTTCCAGTAGGAGCCATTCGAGGAGGTCATACAGCAACAGCTCAGACTCGGAAGCAGAAATCGGGCCATGTGGAGCGCTATGCTTCACTCGACGGATCCGGGAGGCTCGTATGCCCAAGAAATTTTCGCTAGCTACCACGCCTAAGTTCAACTGCAAACAAGAGCCATCAGGCTGGCTAGAAGATTACAGGCTGGCAGTCGGATGTCAGCGCGGTACCACAACTACAGCTATGCAGTACATACAACTTATGATGGAAGGAACGGCTCGCGATTGGCTCAAATCGCTACCCGAATCATACTACGATTCGTGGGAACACTTCAAGGGTGATTTCATCAAATACTTCGAGCCTCTATGTGAGCGCCCCAAAACCTTCGAGGAGCTCCGGACCTGCAAGCAAAAGTCAGATGAATCTCTGAGATCGTACATACGGCGGTGGACCACCATCCGTAACTCAGTAGGCAACGTATCAGAAGATAGGGCAATCGACGCCTTCAAAAACGGACTCTGGAGGGAAGACTTCAAAGAAACACTTGGTCGAGAAGACCCAAAAACAATGGCCGCACTCATGGTACTCGCAACAAAGTGGGCAGACGGAGAAGACTCCGTACGAGGCAATCGACCTGTAGCATCACATGAAAATCACGAGGGGGCAGTCGAGACCGCAGAGATAGCTACAGAGATGATCGAAGGCGCAAACGCAAGAATCGTTATCACGACGATGACCATCCAAACTTCATTGCAGCAGGCTTTGTCCAGTCAAGGGACAGTCGCGACCAAACTGACAGACGAGCCGACGATCATCGTGATAATCGAGATCATCATACAGACGATCGCCGAGGTAATCGAGACCACCGTACAGACGATCGACGTGACAGTCGAGAGCACAGACGCGACGACCGAGATAGCTACAGAAGGCCAGAGTGGCGCAGGCGAGCAGACAAAGATCCTGAGCGTTCAATCGAGAGAAGATGGACGATTATTGCAGGTTCCATCTTTACAAAGGGGATGATGGTAAGCTTCGCTCTAACCACTCGCTGAGAAATTGCAGGGAATTTGATCAACTTGCGATTGAACATATACTGCGACTGCAAAGAGATGGGCGTGCACCTCCTCAACTAGTGCAGATTCCATCGACTACATCACAAGCACAACCTGCTCAGGCATATCCAGCACCGCAACAAGTACAACAAGCACAGGTATATTCCATACCACCACAAACACAGTCTACTCAGGTGTATACTGCACCAGCACCAGCGCAATCGACACCAGTATACATGGTGCCAGCACAACCCGTTACGGGAACACAAATGGCAGCAGCCGTGCACCAGATGCAGCAGGGAGATGAACAAAAATATCCCGTAACTCGCGGGCAGATGAACATGATCCAGCGAGGACGTCCCTCCAATAGAGAGCAAAAATTACACACTCGACACGTCAATATGGCGGTCATGGCACCCCCAGCCATCACAATTTTTTTGAAAGGGTCAGAAACTCCGATTACCTTCAATCGAGAGGACCACCCACCCGCAGTATATCGACCAGGGCATGCAGCCTTGGTGCTCGACGCTCAAATTGGAGGCTACGCCATGACCAAGGTCTTCATGGACGGAGGTAGCGGTCTCAACATAATCTTTGCAGATACGCTGCGTAGAATGAACAAATCAGTCGAAAATCTGCCAAAGTCCGCAAGTACCTTCCACGGCATCGTCCCAGGCAAAGCAGTGCTCCCAGAAGGCACCATACAACTCGATGTTACGTTTGGAGACCCTACTCACTTCAGAACCGAGTCGATTGAGTTTGAAGTGGTCGATTGGAAATCACAATACCATGCAATACTTGGGCGCCCCACTTTCGCTCGATTCATGGCCGTCCCACACTACGCCTACCTCAAGCTCAAAATGCCAGGGCCAAAAGGAGTCATCACGATCAACGGGAACTTTCAAAGGTCAGATTCATGTGACCGTGACTTCAGCAAAATCTCAGAGATGTACGGGATGGAGCAATCACTCGCCGAGCTTGAGTCTCCAATACACCTCTACCAGAAAGCAAGAAAAAGGCAATCGACAGAGGGCTCAAGGTCATCAACGACGCGATGAAGCACAAGGGGCAGGCGAGTGAAGGATCAGAGACGGTCAACATGTCGTCAAGTCACACTAGTATATAGAAGACGCATCTGCGTCAGTTCTATGAATAGATATGTAATAGGCGCATAATATCGGAAGAACCAGCAGGTTTCAGACGCACTCTTTTCCCTTACCAGGGTACCTAAGGGGACTGGAAGGTTTTAATGAGGCGGCTTGCTGGTCGAAAACACATTTCGAATAAAGATACATTTTCCTCATATATGCCTTTTATTGTTTACCCTATTCAAACACTCGGGGGCTCGAGCATCAAACCCAAGCCCACTCGATATACTCGGGGGCTGGGTCAAGCAAAATACTACAAAACCCACTCGATATACTCGGGGGCTGGGTCAAGCAAAATACTACAAAACCCCACTCGATATACTCGGGGGCTGGGTCAAGCAAAAATACTACAAACCCACTCGATATACTCGAGGGCTGGCAAAACTACTCAAAAATCCCACTCGATAGACTCGGGGGCTGTCATAAATATACGCATATAAATATTTCGCCACAAATACAAGATAACATATTTACAGTGGAGAATGCCTAGGATTTCAAAAAGTTTACAAGTTAAGAATCTGGCTCATCCTTTGTATCCAGTACAGAACCAAAAAGCTGCTCCTTGCAGCAATCGATGAGTTCCTCAGCAGCAGAGCGTGTCTCGATCAAATGTGATTGAGATACAAGTGTACCAGTGCAGGAGGTCGAATCGAAAATTTGGCTTACGGTCTCGGATGTAAGCCATAGTGGCGTTGGATCCAAGAATAGCAAGCTGCATCAAAGACTCTTTGACTGAGTCCGTCACTCGAAAGATATCGATCAAGGGAAACAAGCCTTGAGGTTGAGGCCCTGACGGGAAAAGCGCATAATTTAGGCGAGTGAAGATACGTCTGCACATCTCGAGCACTTGGGCGTTTCGCCATACTCGATCCTTCAAAGTAGCAAGTGTGCGAGCGTGCACCTTGTCCAAATAAAAATGCTGCCTGCCAGTAGTTGGTACATCAACAGCACTATCAAGGAGTCGGTTGACCCTCCTATTTCTTGCTGGGCATCGGAACAAAACCTGCAAAAGGCCAAAAAACTATTGGTCCAAAGCATAATGCAAGCAAATGAAAACTTTTTAAGCAAAAATGGTGTCATAAACTCACATTGGAGTTGCCTGTTTATGTGGTCCATCTCGCCAAGAACATAATCCTCGCGTTGGGTAGCAAAACTTGGCTTGGAACGCAGTAGCTCCAACTCAGATCGAGTGTTTTTGAGTTCTTGCTCTAGTTCACTCACTCGATTCTTTGCAAGAGCAAGTGCCCTCGTATCATCCCTTGCTCGACTAGATGTTCGAATATGAGAAGGAGAAGGTCCACCAACTCGCACTCTTGTGGCTGGTTCATAAAACGCAACATTCAGAAGCCCGGACACACGAAGTTGCAAAATTCAGATGATTCAGCAAATTTCATTCAAACAATAGCACCCAAAAGCATATACTAGCATAAACATAAGTAGCAAAAGCATACATGCCAGGTTCGAGTAATCAAATTACAGAATAAAAAGTTCCTAGGCCTGTGAGATGGATTCTGCCCTAGTTTTACGCGACTGAGCCCTAACAGCTTCAGCCCGGCGCTCCATAGTCTGGACGCAGATTTCGCTCAGACGAGTAGCTGGCTCGGTTACACCCCTGAATGATAGCGGCCTTCCATCAGGCTTTTTCGGGTAGTCCGATAAAGCACTGTCGAAATCGGCCTCTACACCATTGCCTAACAAAAGCCTGAGGGTGTACTCCGAGCCGCGTACCGTGAGTTCGCGGGCAAAATCCGCCACAATCGACGATCTTTCGCCAAAAGCTGCAGCCAGTCCTTCTGCAGTCGAGGGAGCGGCGGCTGTAGGACACATCCCCGCGTGCAAATTGCTAAGGGTGCTGGTCATGGTAGCCAGTTCGCCTTTGGTCTTGGACAACACAGACTCGAGTTCCGTTATTGCATCATCGAGTGACAGTGAGTCACTCGATGGCTTAGTGGAAGCCGAGGTGCCTTCGGAACCTTCAAAATTCAGAAAGCATAAGTTATGAGCAAAAGCTGCTAAAATAACCAAAGAGCTACTCGCAAAAATAGTACATTCACCTTTGGCAGAACGGGCCAAGCCCAGCAGACGTGCAGCAAGCTCCTTATCCGGCGAGTGGTTGCGTCCTGAGCATCAGCAAGTGCTTTCTTCGATTCAGACTGCTGGGTGGAGAGCTTGGTTTGCAAGTCCTGCACTTGTTTCTTCAGGCCTTCCACTTGCTCCTCAGCTGACTTCTTGTTTTCTGCGGAGTTCAAAAACATTCTCGATTAGTATCATAACTTCAAAAGAAGGGAAAAGTTTTTAGCAAAAAACACTTACGCGCAAGCTCAGTCGAAGTTGACTGCAGGGAGTCCCTCTCTTGCTCCACCCGAACAAAGGACTGGACCCAAGGGGCCAGGGCGGCATACATAGGCTGAAACAGAATACGCATGTTATCGTCGAGTGCAGAAGAAACAAAATTTTCAAGTATAAGTAATAACAGAAGCACTCACGTGATCAGTCCAAGAGGCAGGCTTGGAGGAGGAAGCCACGACATCCGCGGTTGGGGCAGCCTTCTCCTTGTTCAAATTGGCAACCATCAGCTCAGTTGCGTCCTTGGCCGCTTCAAGAACGGTGCCTTGTGCTGCCTCTGGAAGGGTGGATGGCTGCGCCACAATCGATGTGTCCGCGACTGGAGGGGGAGATGGCGATTTGCCACTAGTATCAAAAAGCAAAAGCACATGCAATCAAAAAACAAAACCATAAAGGCGCGGCTGCAAATATAAGAATATAACATTAAGCAAACCTTGGCTCATCTTCTTCATCGGATCAGGTTCGTCACCAAGAGAGAAAACACCCAGTCGAGAGGTGTTACTCGAAGTGGCAGGAGGACGAGAGGCCAGAGGGGAGACAGTCAGGGGTGGCTTTTGGCAGGAGAAGGGATACCCGAATTTCCGGTGTCCCCTTGCTCATCCTCTGTACTCGAAGACTCCGGAAGAACCAAACGCTGGCGTTTAGGCTTGCGAGGACCTTGCTCAGCATCTGATTCATCCGAAGCATCCGCTACAATCTGTTCCACTTCTTCTCCTGTTTCTTCTTCGGGATTCTCCTGAGGAGTCGAGTGGGCAGAAGCAGGGTCAGCAATGGGCAGCTTGGTTTCCTCCTGTACTGCCGTCTCCACAGTAGGCCCGGCTTCGGGTAGAGGAGGGAGAGAGGTGGTAGTCGAGTGACCCTATATAGCAAGTACAATTCATAATCATAAGAACGGAAGCAAAAAGGATGCAAAGGCAGATGGTGAGGCATAAAAACGGCAAAAAGAATCACTCACTGCGGGTAAGGCCTTCTCTGGCCCGTAGGGGACGTGGGAAAAGTTGAAGTCGATTTTTGTGGAAGCTTTGATGCTCGTGATTTTCTTCACCTGAGCACTGAGCTCCTTTGGCGTCAACTCGGAGGCGCTCATCCTGGTGCTGTCGAGTGGACCCTCATACTGCCACATCGGGTGGGCACGAAGGCGCATGGGCCACACTCGCATCTTCAAATAAGTGCTGATCAACTGAATACCAGAAACAGTCTTCAGCAACTTTCCAATCTCATTCAGCAAAGGGGTGGCTTCTTTGGCTTCAGCAGGAGAGATGGGGTGGTCCCAGGCCACCGTCTTCTTCGGAGGATTCTCAATCGAAAAAGCTGGGAGCACCACTTGGTCGACTGGCACATAGAACCATTTGGTCCGCCAACCTTGGGCAGAGTCGACTGTCTTCAAGCTAAAGTAATGCGAATCGCTTCGCACTTGTACTTGAAATCCACCCACCGGGCAAGGGCGTTTACCCCGGCAATTGTGGCGCACCTTGAAGATATGCTTCCACAATGCCCAGCTGGGGGACACTCCCAAGAAACACTCGCAAAGCACCATGAAACAGGCGATATGCATAATGCTGTTGGGAGTAAGATCATGAATCTGTAGGCCATAGGCGTACAGAAGCCCTCGCACAAAATCATGCAAAGGGAGAGAGAAGCCGCGGGGAAGGAATTCAGCGAAGCAGACGCGTTCGCCGTTGCGAGGGTCAGGGCGTACCTCCAGACCTGGAGCACGCGCGGCCAGCTGGTCAGCTGGTGGCAGCCAACCCTTCTGACGATATTCAGAAAGGGTATCCTCGGTTACACTGGATCTGGTCCAGTCACCGGGGATCTTCAAAAGCGCATCGGCAGGCTCACTCGCCGGCCGCATCCTTCCCCTTGTCCGATGGATCGGTGGCGGAGGCAGTTGCAGCGGCACGCTTGATCTTCTTTGGCGCCATTGCGCAAGGAGCAAGCGGCAAGGAGCTTGGGAGGCAGAGCAATGGTGTGCGGTGCGCGAGGAAGAAGAGGAACAGAGGAAGTGAATGGCAAGTAAATCAGAATCTTGCGCAAATATTGCTACTTACCGCACAACGCAAAACCCATCGTAATCGTCCGTCCAAATGCACATAGCATCTGGCCGTACACGTGGCGGGCGCAGAGAGCAACCGTCGCATCCCACGTCGCCCACTACGCACAAAACCCTAGGAGGTTATGATGGCGCGGCGAAAAATTCGCCACGTCCGGTCAAATCAAAGCTGAAACGGCGTCTTCTGCGGTCAAAACTCTGAGCATTGGGCCCACACAGACACGTCTTGTCAAATTGGCGGGCGCACGCCAAAGACGTCATGAATGACGTCAGGGGCAGTGATAACGTCCACATTCGAGTGGTGGGTTCGAGACTACAATCGACGCAAGGATTCGACTAGCAAAGGTACTCCCATGGGAGCATATCAAAAATTTGTTGCGATTGATCAAAAAGGAGCAAAATTATTGAGATTATCCTCTACTTCAAACGAAATAAAGCATAATCTCGGGGGCTACTCCCATGGGAGCGCTGACGCGCTCCCATAGATTTCAAAGACAAAATATTTCGATTGACAAAAAGCAGAGTAAAAGGATGATTTGAGATTGTCCTCTATTGCAAGACAATAAACCACAATCTCGGGGGCTACTCCCATGGGAGCGCTGTCGCGCTCCCATAGATTTCCAAACAAGGTAAGAAAAATTCACTCGAATACAGGCTCGATTGAAAGCATTAAGTACTTCACAAAGCAAAGAATCAAACTTCATAAATTCCCGAACTATGCCAATCGCAGATGTTTCGGATGCTGCATACGCAAATGTAAAGGTAAGACCCGCCGAGCAATCGAGATGGGCCGAGGGACGCTCCAACAGTGTTTTCCCTTGAAATTTTCCGTGTCAACAGACATGATGAAAATCCTGACGGACGCGTTAGGTATCAAAAGTTAAACTGCAGAACGAATCAGTAAGACCTACAACGGCCTGAGTCGAGTCTGTCCAGTATGTTCCAGCTTCGAGTCCGGGGACTCGAACCTGATTGAAGGCTAGTATGGTTTCGCCCAAATGTGCGGTTAACTGAGCTCGATTTTCGAGTGAATCAGGCCTACTATGTCAATATCCCTAGGCAAAAGTTTCAAAAGTGTTCCAGCTTCGAGTCCGGGGACTCGAACCTGATTGAAGGCTAGTGTGGTTTCGCCCGAATGTGCGGTTAACTGAGCTCGATTTTCGAGTGAATCAGGCCTACTATGTCAATATCCCTAGGCAAAATCTTTCGACTGCATTCCAGGCTCGAGCCGGGGACTCGAGTCTGACTGAAGGCTAGTATGGTTTCGCCCAAATGTGCGGTTAACTGAGCTCGATATTCGAGTGAATCAGGCCTACTATGTCAGTATCCCTCGGTTAGCATACACATACAATTGAAACAAATTAGAGCTTGAAGAATTACATCGGGTCAGAAGAACAAGCTAAGAAAACTATGACGTGCACGATGAAGGGAGCACATGCTCGACTCTTCGAGGCAAGCAAGTACTCGGGGGCTAATGACGAGGTTATACTCTGCGGGTACCCCAGCATAAGGGTACCTGGTGCACGTGATGATCAAAGAAGCCCAAGGATTAATCGAAGCCCATGAAGAAAGGCCCAAGACGAAGAGTGTTTTCCAAGCTAGATCAAATAATAGTCGGTTAAGACTTTCCATACATGTAACCTTGGTCGGTTGTGTTTCCCGAGACCTAGCCTCCTATATAAAGGCTGGGAGGGTGATCGATCAAGGACAAGCAATCCATAGCCACCAAAACCTCGACGAGATCTACTGTTCGTCGAACCCTTGTAACCTCCATATTCAAATCATAAACACAGACAAGCAGGAAGTAGGGGTTTTACCTCACTCGAGGGCCCTGAACCTGGGTAAATCCAGCTTGTCAGCCGTCGATTCCACCAATACTACGCGTTCTCTACCACACAATCAACCCTAGGTATAGCAACCATGGGAATTGCCGAGGGCACACCTCGACAGTTATAGTCGGTTAAGACTTTTCATACATGTAAACCTTGGTCGGTTATGTTTCCCGAGACCCAGCCTCCTATATAAAGGCTGGGAGGGTGATCGATCAAGGCAAGCAATCCAGAGCCACCAAAACCTCGACGAGATCAGCAACTCGCTGAACCCTTGTAACCCTCATATTCATACTATAAATACAGACAGGCAGGAAGTAGGGGTTTTACCTCACTCGAGGGCCCTGAACCTGGGTAAATCCAGCTTGTCAGCCGTCGATTCCACCGATACTACGCGTTCTCTACCACACAATCAACCCTAGGTATAGCAATCATGGGACTTGCCGAGGGCACACCTCGACAATTGGCGCCGTCTGTGGGAACAGGTAGTATTGGGCTCACGGTTTCGCCGGTTTCATCATCCAGCGGCCACCCGCCGATCGCATCTGCACAAGTTACTCACCTACTACATTATCAAAAAGCAAATCACCGACCACCGCTGCAAACGGCAACTCGCCGGCAAGATCGACCAGCATCAATTCAAAAAGCGATCACTCGCCAAAATCTCCAAGGAGGCTTACGCCGCACTCGATGGAGGCTCAACAAGCCTTTGCTGGACTCGAATCAGGTTTGGATATTACAGTTGGAGAATTTAACTTCTTTGTCGATAAAGATCGTGTGCAGGACCTGTTAGATCTACTCGACATGGAGACACTCGACAACGCTTCGACTGCAACACCATCCATCTTGGCCGCGACATCGTCACAGATCGTCCCGATCCAATCGCCAAGCGACTCTGCAACATCCATGAACTCGCAAGAGTTCCGTGACGAGGTGGCAAAAAGATTTGGAAGAAGCGAGATCGAATCTGCGTACCGACCAAACAACTCAATTGAGTCACGCGACAACGTCGTCGACTGCAACGACGTCGCAGGGAACAAGGAGAACATAGATGACAACATATACCTCGCCGATCTCAACGGCCCAGAAATCCGTGCTAGCCACGAGATATTCACCTGCGACGCAGATAGCCTGGACAAAGCACTCGAAGATCAACTCGATTGCGGCAGAAACCCCAGCAAGCAAAGCAACTCCAACATGAGCCTGGATGACGACGCCGAATCCATAATGCGCATTAGCAACACATGGGTGGAAGATCGGGTGGTACCGTATCAGGTATACACCGCGAGTACAGCAGAAACATCAGCAGCTGCAACATGCCGTCGACCTACAGAATACCCTTGCACAGTCACCATGCCTGATGGAACAACCACGCTGACCATCACCGCAGAGATGGCGGAAAAAGTGAGCAAAGTAATCGAAAGCTGCACAATGCTACCATCAAACGCAACTCCGGAAGAGGTATTGACCTTACAATACTTCCAGTAGCAAGAATCGATATGGTTGAAGAACTACCGAGCAGTACTCGAAGAACGCAAAAAGCAAGCCAGCATATCGAGTGCTCGGCGAAGAGCATTGTCTATAAGTTCAACAGGCAGAAACGACCCCGCGAATAGGTCACGATTCATAAACCTCGGAGACGCAGATCGTGCAGCGGTCACTTGAAACCTAAACCCAGCCTTTATGGCAGTCGACGCGGAAGGAGTCCCCATACCTACTGAGCCAGCCGGGGCACTGATGACGCTAGGCACCTATCTCAGAACAATCGAACCTCCTGCCGGAGACCCAAAGAGGGATCAGCACCTCCAACTGTACAAACAACTGGCAATAGCAGCAAAAGCCATACAGCATCCACAAGCAACTCCAAGGAGAGATACAGATCGGGACCGTCGCAGTCGAAGTCCTCAGGGAAGGAGCAGTCGAAAAAGCTCACGTCATCATCGATCCAGCAGGAGCCACTCGAGGAGGTCATACAGCAGCAGCTCAGACTCGGAAGCAGAAATCGGGCCATGCGGAGCGCTATGCTTCACTCGACGGATCCGGGAGGCTCGTATGCCCAAGAAGTTTTCGCTAGCTACCACGCCAAAGTTCAACTGCAAACAGGAGCCATCAGGCTGGTTAGAAGATTACAGGCTGGCTGTTGGATGTCAGCGCGGTACCACAACCACAGCTATGCAATACATACAACTCATGATGGAAGGAACAGCTCGCGATTGGCTCAAATCGCTACCCGAATCATACTACGACTCGTGGGAGCACTTCAAAGGTGATTTCATCAAATACTTCGAGCCTCTATGTGAGCGCCCCAAAACTTTCGAGGAGCTCCGGACCTGCAAGCAAAAGTCAGATGAATCTCTGAGATCGTACATACGGCGGTGGACCACCATCCGTAACTCAGTAGGCAACGTATCAGAAGATAGGGCAATCGACGCCTTCAAAAACAGACTCTGGAGAGAAGATTTCAAAGAAACACTTGGTCGAGAAGATCCAAAGACAATGGCGGCACTTATGGTACTCGCAACAAAGTGGGCAGATGGAGAAGACTCCGTACGAGGCACTCGACCCGTACCCTCACATGAAAATCACGAGGGTGGCAGTCGAGACCACAGAGATAGCTACAGAGATGATCGAAGGCGCAAACGCAAGCATCGTCATCACGACGATGACCATCCAAACTTCATCGCAGCAGGCTTTGTCCAGCCAAGGGACAGCCGCGACCAAACTGACAGACGACCCGACGATCATCGTGATAATCGAGATCATCGTACGGACGACCGCCGAGGTAATCGAGACCATCACACAGACGATCGACGTGACAGTCGAGACCACAGACGCGACGACCGCGATAGCTACAGAAGGCCAGAGTGGCGCAGGCGAGCAGACAAAGATCCTGAGCGCTCAATCGAAGAAAGGATGGATGATTATTGCAGATTCCATCTCTATAAAGGGGACGATGGTAAGCTTCGCTCTAACCACTCGCTGAGAAATTGCAGGGAATTCGATCAACTTGCAATTGAACATATACTGCGATTGCAAAAAGATGGACGTGCACCTCCTCAACTAGTGCAGACTCCGTCGACTGCATCACAAGCATAGCCTGTTCAGGCATATCCTGTGCCGCAGCAAGTACAACAAGCACAGGTATATTCCATACCACCGCAAACACAGCCTACTCAGGTGTATCCTGCACCAACACCAGCGCAACCGACGCCAGTGTACATGGTGCCAGCACAACCCGTTACGGGAACACAAATGGCAGCAGCCGCGCACCAGATGCAGCAAGGAGATGAACAAAAATATCCCGTAACTCGCGGGCAGATGAACATGATCCAGCGAGGACGTCCCTCCAATAGAGAGCAAAAGTTACACACTCGACATGTCAATATGGCGGTCATGGCACCCCAGCTATCACAGATTTTTTGAAAGGATCAGAAACTCCGATTGTCTTCAATCAAGAGGATCATCCACCCGCAGTATATCGACCAGGGCACGCAGCTTTGGTACTCGACGCCCAAATCGGAGGCTACGCCATGACCAAGGTCTTCATGGACGGAGGTAGCGGCCTCAACATAATCTTTGCAGATACGCTACGCAGAATGAACAAATCAGTCGAAAATCTGCCAAAGTCCACAAGTACCTTCCACGGTATCGTCCCAGGAAAAGCAGTGCTCCCAGAAGGCACCATACAACTCGATGTTACGTTTGGAGACCCTACTCACTTCAGAACCGAGTCGATTGAGTTCGAAGTGGTCGATTGGAAGTCACAATACCATGCAATACTCGGGCGCCCCACTTTCGCTCGATTCATGGCCGTCCCACACTACGCCTACCTCAAGCTCAAAATGCCAGGACCAAAAGGAGTCATCACGATCAACGGGAACTTTCAAAGGTCAGATTCATGTGACCGTGACTTCAGCAAAATCTCAGAGATGTACGGGATGGAGCAATCACTCGCCGAGCTTGAGGTCTCCAGTGACCGTACACCTCTACCAGAAAGAAAGAAGATGACAATCGACAGAGGGCTCAAGGCCATCAACGACGCGATGAAGCACAAGGGGCACCCGACTGAACCTTCAGATACGGTCAACATGTCGTCAAGTCACACTAGTACATAGAGGGGCGCATCTGCGTCAGTTCTATGCATAGATATGTAATAGCGCATAATGTCGGAAGAACCAGCAGGTTTCAGACACACTCTTTTCCCTTGCCAGGGTACCTAAGGGGACTGGAAGGTTTTTAATGAGGCGGCTTGCTGGTCGAACACATATTTCGAACAAAGATACATGTTCCTCCATATTTCTCATATATGCCTTTTATTGTTTACCCCACTCAAACACTCGGGGGCTCGAGCATAAAACCCAAACCCCACTCGATATACTCGGGGCTGGGTCAAGCAGAAAAACTCAGAAACCCCACTCGATATACTCGGGGCTGGGTCAAGCAGAAAAACTCAGAAACCCCACTCGATATACTGGGGGCTGGGTCAAGCATAAAAACTCAAAAACCCCACTCGATATACTCGAGGGCTGGGTTAAAGAGAAAAACTCAAAAACCCCACTCGATATACTCGAGGGCTGGGTTAAAGAGAAAAACTCAAAAATCCCACTCGATAGACTCGGGGGCTGTGTAATTCATGTTAAGTAATTTCTCATAAACCCCACTCGATACACTCGGGGGCTGCATACATACATATAAAAGAATAAGCACTACGTGCAAATGGCAAATTTACACTCGGGGGCTGTTCCCTATACATAAATAGCCTAATCTTCTGGTTCGTCCTTGACTGGGAGAACAGGGCCCATAAGTTGAGCATTATAACACTCAACCAACATCCTCGCATGTTCGACTGTATCGTCCAAATCTGATTGGGATAAAGACGATCCAGGCACGGGTGGACGAAGTTGCAAATTCGGGCGTTGGCTTCGGAGATACGCCATTGTTGCGTTGGCCCCATCCACAAGCTTCTGGGTGATAAAGTCCCGAATGGGACCTGCACTCCGAAAAAGCCCGAGCAAAGCATGGATTCCTTGAGGTTGCGGCCCAGTCGGGAAAAGCGTCTGGTTGATTCGACTGAAGGCCGACCTGCATAATTCAAGCAGCATAGTGCTCCGCCACACCCGATCCTGAAGAGTCGCGAGTATGCGTGCTCGGTGCTTGTCCAATCGAAAGTGCTGGCGGCCAGTCGTGGGTTCGTCAGTCGCATTATTCAACTGCTCATCCACGCGAGCCTGCTCTGCCTGGAAATCTTGAACAAAACCTGCAACAACACAAGTTGGGTGAACAAAAAAGAACAGGCCGTGAACTCATAAGATCAAGGCAGTCATGCTTACATTCGAGCTATCTGTTCACGATCTCCATCTCGCCAAGCACATACTCCTCCCGTTGGGTGGGTAAAGCAGGCCTTGCCCACATCCTTTCCAGCTCGCTTCGGGCACTCGCCAGCTCTTGCTCCTGTTTCGCGAGTCGATCCTTCATATAACGTATTATTGCGGCATCGTTTGCCGCCTGAGCTTGAGATCGAGTAGGGGCATGATGCCGCGACGAACTGGATGAAGTGGCGGCTGACCGTTTCTGTTCCAAGCATCATAAAAGTTTCATGAGAAACTAGTCACAAAGCTCAGACGAGCAACAACATACAGCCTTACACGCAGGATCATAATGAGGAAATTATATTCATACAAAGGTAGCAACTGCACATGCGTACTCGCATGATCACAAGTTTAATTACAAAACATAAAAGGCACGACTGCCCTACTTCTCAGACATCGACTCCGACCTAGCCCTACTCGCACGAGCGGCGACCTCTGCTGCCCGGCGTTTCATGGTGGCCATAAAAGTTTCAGCCAACTTTGCGGCTGGCTCGTTCAAATGCTTTAGGGACACCAGTTTCCCGCCAGGCTTGCGAGGGAAAGCAGACAGAGCGGCTTCGAAGTCACCCTCTATCTCATGACCTAAAAGGAGTTTGAGGGTGGTCTCTGAGCCGCGTACCGTCAAAGTGCGAGCAAAGTTCGCCATAGTCGAAGTTCCCGGGCCCAGGACGTCTGCGAAGCCATCCACAGTCGAAGGAGGTTGGCTGGATGGGAAAACATCCTTGAACACGGCACCGAGCGTGCTCGTAGATTTGGCGAGTGCGCCCTTGGCTTGGGTGGAGACGACATCCAGGTCGCCGATTGCGCTGTCAAGGGACAAATCGGCACTCGATTGGTCTACAGGTGCCGGTGCACCAACAGCTCCTTCAAAAAGCAGAAGTAACAGAAAATGTTACACTATTCAGTGGCAAAAGGAAGTAGGCAAAAAGTGAAAGATTCAACACACCGCCTACGTCTCGGGTGAGGCTCGCCAGGCGCTCAGCATAATTCTTTTCGCGCAAAGCGGCGGAGTCCTTGGCATCATCCAAGGCCTTCTTCGATTCCGCGCGCTCCTTGGCGAGTGCCTCTTCTAGCTCTTTAACCCGAGACTCAGCGGTTACCTTGTCACCTGGGATTGATAGCCAGATGTCATTCACAGCCGACAAAGCGAAGACATACAGAAACCCAACACACTTATGGGTGAGTTGCTCCATGGCAGCGCGTAGGTTGTCCCTCTCTTGTTCAACCTGGACAAAAGCCTTGCCTGATTCAACCAGGTTGAGGTAGAAGGGCTGCATGCACAATGGAACCAGCATAAGTTATACACAAATAAATCATAGGATGAAGACTCGACAAAAGACACTTACGTGTTCAACCCAAGGCGCAGGCTTGGCAGCAGAAGTCCCAACTTGCGGGTTGACGAACTCGCAATCTTGGCGGCTTCAACGGTAGTAGCCGTGGCTACTGTTCTCACAACCTCAGCTGCACCAGGAGAAGCTTCTGGCTGGTCTGGAGTCGAAGCTCTTTCGGTTGGAGGAGTTGCAGGTCGCACAGTCTCAGCACTGCAAGTGATCGAAGGACATGCAGCATAAAGAAACAGTACTCAATTCATAAAAAAATTAATTAGTACAAAAGGAGCAAACCTGTGCTCTTCTTCATCCTCAGTGTCGAGTTCGTCAAAGTTTGGGCCTCCAAAAGGTAGCTGCCCACCCGACTGAGGAGGAGGAGGAGCCGAGCTCAAAGGACTCACGTCCAAGGGAGCAGCTGTGGTCGTAGGAGACGAACCTGAGTTTCCATCATCCCTCACATCCGATTCCTTCGCGGGTGAGCTCGTGGAAGAAGACATAACTTGGGCTGCCCGACGGCGCTTGCGAGCAGGAACCTCGCTAACATCCTCAGTCGCGGTAGGCTCCTTGCCCTGTGCTTCCTCTACCCCTTCCTCTTCAACCTCTTCTGAGGGTGAAGCGGTAGCCGAAGGTAGAGGCGATTCATCCCCTCCCTTCGCATCTACTGTCACCTCTGTTTCATAAGTTGGGCCATCTTCGGGAAGAGGAGGAAGGGTTGAGCTAGTCGAGTGGCCCTGCATACAAAATATAGCAGTCGAAAGTGAAAAAGATGCACAGAAGGATAACAAAAACAGGAGATCATAGACTCGAAAGATTCAATAACCTCTGGCAAAGGCTTTTCAGCCCCATAAGGATCGACTGGGCAGTCGACATTGCAGGGCTCGCTTTGTTTTGTACTGGTGATGGACCGCACATGTGTCACCAGTTCACTCCTAGACAGCTCCTCCTTGCTCATCCGAGTGGAGTCGAGGGGACCTTCGTACTCCCACATTGGGTGGGCACGAGCGCGAAGTGGCCACACCCGCATCTTCACAAAAGTGGCAATCAGGTGCACACCCGTGATGCTGTTGAGCAGTCCACCAATCGTCTCCAGCAAAGGCGCTGCTTTCGCCATTTCTTCAGTCGACAGCTCATGGTCCCAGGCCTTCGTCCTCGCTGCTATACCAGCAGTCGAAAATGCTGGGGCCCCATCCTGGTCGACTCGCACATAGAACCACCTTTTCCTCCACCCCTGAGCCGAGTCGACTAGCTTCAGAGCGAAGTATCGGGTGTCGCTGCGCACTTGGATCTGCAGGCCTCCGACTGGATAGGTTCGGCCGCCTCAGTTGTTGGGCCGGACCATGAAGATAGACTTCCATAATGCCCAACTCGGAGCAACTCCCAAAAAACACTCGCACAGCGTGATGAAACACTCAATGTGCAGAATACCGTTCGGAGTGAGATCATGGATCTGCACCCCATAGGCAAAAAGCAAACCTCGCACAAAATCATTGAGGGGGAGCGCGAAACCCCTAGGAAAAAACTCCGCGAAATAGACGTGCTCGTTAGCGCGAGGCTCGGGAAGTACCTCCTTGGGTGAAGGTGCGCGGACGAAGAGCTGATCCGAGGGTGGCAACAACCCGTCCTCGCGCAGCTTGTCCAGCTGTGCCTCCTTCATGGTGGATTTCATCCAATCGCCATTGGTCTTCTTGAGGTCGACGGCGGCCGCAGATGCGCCAGCCGCAGTCTTCTTCCCCTTCATCGCCGCCGCATCGGGCGTGGCAGCAGCAGTCGAGGCAGGACGTTTATTGCCCGCCACTTTCTTCATTGTCAACGAGCAGGCGGTGGAGCGTGTAAAGCTCTAGTGCAGGAGCAATGGAGGAAGGGCGCGAGGAAGAAGATGGAACAGGGGCGGCGCGCAGAGCAAATGGTAGGTAAAGACAATGCCAGCGCTGTTCCCCTATTTACCATAAATCAAAAAGCAATCACAACCATTCAGATCTAAATCGTGCGTTACGCATGCAATCTGACCGTACACATGGCAAACGTGGAGGGCAACCGTCGCCGGCCACTCCGCCCACTACGCACGCAAAAAGAGGAGCCATCATCACGCCTCTGGAAAAAGTGGGCCCGTCTGGTCAAATCAAGTCCAAACGGCACCGTCTTCGGTCAGCTCTGCACAAATGGGCCCACCTATGTGTTACGTCCCATCCATCGCAGCATAACGCACGCCACACGTGTCAGGAATCACAGTCGAAATAAACGTCATCCCTGATGTCATTTGAAGCACCTGTTCAAAAATACATTCGAATCTGTCCAACGAATATTGGTCAATCGATTGCCTTATTTAGTTCGGGTATGACAAATCATTCTTAAAAGCAAAATTGGTCACTCGACCGTTCCTTCGACTAAGTCATATTACTCCCATCGGGAGCGTATTCAAAAAATTCATCGGCTGAAGATGCTCAAGAAAATGATTGAGATTATCCTCCATTTACAAGTAATACAGCATAATCTCGGGGGCTACTCCCATCGGGAGCACTGTCGTGCATCCGATAGAATTACGGCACAAATTTCTTCGATTAACAAAAAACAGTATAGAAGGATGATTTGAGATTGTCCTCTATTGCAAGACAATAAACCACAATCTCGGGGGCTACTCCCATGGGAGCGCTGTCGCGCTCCCATAGATTCTCAAAAGAAGCTAAGAAACTCACTCGACTACAGACTCGATTAAATGCATTAAAGTACTTCGAAATCTTAGAATCATATTTCATAAATTCCCGGACTACGCCAATCGCGGATGTTTCGGATGCTGCATACGCAAATGCAAAGGTAGGACCCGCTGAGCAATCGAGCTGGGCCGAGGGACGCTCCAACAGTGTTTTCCCTTGAATTTTTCCGTGTCAACAGACATGATGAAAATCCTGACGGACGCGTTAGGTATCAAAAGTTAAACCGCAGAACGAATCAGTAAGACCTGCAACGGCCTGAGTCGAGTCTGTCCAGTATGTTCCAGCTTCGAGTCTGGGGACTCGAACCTGATTGAAGGCTAGTATGGTTTCGCCCAAATGTGCGGTTAACTGAGCTCGATTTTCGAGTGAATCAGGCCTACTATGTCAATATCTCTAGGCAAAAGTTTCAAAAGTGTTCCAGCTTCGAGTCTGGGGACTCGAACCTGATTGAAGGCTAGTATGGTTTCACCCAAATGTGCGGTTAACTGAGCACGGTTTTCGAGTGAATCAGGCCTACTATGTCAATATCCCTAGGCAAAAGTTTCAAAAGTGTTCCAGCTTTGAGTCCGGGGACTCGAACCTGATTGAAGGCTAGTATGGTTTCGCCCAAATGTGCGGTTAACTGAGCTCGATTTTCGAGTGAATCAGGCCTACTATGTCAATATTCCTAGGCAAAATCTTTCGACTGCGTTCCCGGCTCGAGTCCGGGGACTCGGGTCTGACTGAAGACTAGTAAGGTTTTGCTCGAATAAGCAGTTAACTGAGCTCGATATTCGAGTGAATCAGGCCTACTATGTCAATATCCCTTGGTTAGCATACACATACAATCGAAACAAATTAGAGCTTGAAGAACTACATCGGGTCAGAAGAACAAGTTCAGAAGACTATGACGTGCACGATGAAGGGAGCACATGCTCGATTTTTCGAGTCAAGCAAGTACTCGGGGGCTAATGACGAGGTTATATTCTGCGGGTACCCCAGCGTAAGGGTACCTGGTGCACGTGATGATCAAAGAAGCCCAAGGATTAATCGAAGCCCACGAAGGAAGGCCCAAGACGACGAGTGCTTTCCAAGTTAGATCAATTTATAGTCGGTTAAGACTTTCCATACATGTAAACCTTGGTCGGTTATGTTTCCCGAGACCTAGCCTCCTATATAAAGGCTGGGAGGGTGATCGATCAAGGCAAGCAATCCAGAGCCACCAAAACTTCGACGAGATCAGCAACTCGCCGAACCCTTGTGACCCTCATATTCATACCATAAATACAGACAGGCAGGAAGTAGGGGTTTTACCTCACTCGAGGGCCCTGAACCTGGGTAAATCCAGCTTGTCAGCCGTCGATTCCACCGATACTACTCGTTCTCTACCACACAATCAACCCTAGGTATAGCAACCATGGGACTTGCCGAGGGCACACCTCGACACCTCGGTAATGGAGGTGGTTTACGAGACGACGACATCCAGCAAATTGAGGAAGGAGGTTGGGATGGTGGGCATTAATTATTTACACTGGACATTTTTACTTCTAATTATAGTTCATTCTTCCGAAATACAAATTTTATTATTACAATTTCTACTATACTTAATAAAATTAACCACATAATAATGCGGATAAATAGTTAGATATGGGGCATTTGTCGTAATTTTTAACTACTGCAACGGAACTGCGCTTGTAAAAGTTCAAAGAATATAACTAAATGCAAAGTGCATCTTTTTAGTTTCTGATATCTATATGATCGCCTCCTAGTGTTTTTACTTGAACATAATTCTCGATATCAAGTAGAGATACAAAAGAACCATGTCTTCATGAATTACTTTGTGCCGCTTAGGTGGATTAAATACATTTGTGTGATGATATCTATTTTAGGTTCTTTATTTAAATATCATTGCCAACAGCCCTAAAGTCTATAGTGGTTTCTAGAGTGTTTGAATAACTATTTTATGTTTAACTAAATAGTATGTATATTTATTATCAATGTACTAAAACCCTATCTAATATGCAAAATCTAAACGGGAGTTTTTTCATCGAATAGTTGCATTCTCATTTTCCGGTTCTTTAATGGCCAAGGTATGTTTGTCATATTCGTGTTTTTCTGAGGCATAATTCGAGGCATACCTAAAAAAAATTCATTGTCATTGTGATACAGTAGCTCTTAGAAGTTGTATTTTTCTATTTAAAGATTTAGAAAATATGTCCCACCTTTCATGAACCTATTCGTAAATGTTCGCCTTGAGAGTGACATACTTCATGTACTCGGCAAACAAATCTTGAAAGAGGTAGTAGATGATGTCGCCTTCTTCTTTATCCCCATTGGTTGTATCGTTGTTCCGACCCTTGGCATATGCTCTTCTTTTAGATTTCCCCCTCCTCTCCTTAGCCGTTTAAAGAGAGCGTCGAAGTATTTTTCCACTTCTGACAATCTTGAAGATTGGTCTAACAATGCATTTATTTGAAGGGATTCTTGTCGTACATGTATAAGTGCATAGCTAGAGCATCCACAACAAGATTAAAGTGCACATATTGATGTTTCATGAGCATGTCAATTAGCACTATATAAACGGTCATTAGCAGTCAATTGTGTCATTTACGGGACATCAGTCTCTTGATATCATTATCATAACACACCAATTGTTTGATGGCATTAAAACTGAAAGACCAGTGTCGCCTTCTTCTTTATCCCAATTGGCCGTATCGTTGTTCTGACCCCCGACATCCGCTCTTCTTCTAGAATTCCGCCTCCTCCACTCGGCCGTTCAAAGAGAGTCAAAGTGTGTTTCACTTTTGACAATCTTGAAGATTGGTCCAACAATACATCAAAAGATAAAAAGGCACATATAGAAGTTTGATGACACTCTCTCGGACCAATTGTTCGATGGAATTCTTGGAATTTCCTCTAAAATGAATGAAAGACCAGTGTCGTGCTGAACTGAAAAAGTTACTGCATTCAGTTAGCAGCTACCCGCCATGTTCAGGCCGGCAAGTCCGCAGCCCGACACGACGCTCGTCGGCGGGAACCTGCTTATGGCAGATCGCCGGAATTAGAGCGACCGCGCGACGGCGTCGGGATCCGCTCGACCGTGCGCCGCCTTTCCCCGGCCGGCATGATGGTCGCGGCAACGCAGCCGGACCTGGGCGGCCTAGTGGACGAGCTCTGCGCGTCGGGCCGCTCCGCCGAGGCGCACCACCGCGTGGCGCTCCTCTTCTCCTCCTCTGCATCCCCGTCGCGCCGCCTCGACGCCAACAGACTCCTTCGCTGCCTCCTCCGCGGCCGCACGCCCCTGCTCACGCTCCGCCTCCTCCAGGCCGCCCCTTTTGTCCCCTCCCTCCCCAACTACAACCGCCTCCTCGCCGCGCTCATCTCCTCCTCCGCCGCCGCACCCTGCCTCCTCCTCCTAGGCGTAGCGCACCACCTCTTCTTCCGCATGCGCGTGCCCCCGGATGCCGCGTCCTACGCCGCGCTCCTCGACGGGTACGCCCGAGCCGCTGACCCTCGCGCCGCTCAGAAGCTGCTCGACGAAATGCACGCCCACCACGGGCTCGCTCCCAGCTCCCTCGCGCGAACCTACCTCGTCAAGGCCTTCCTCCGCAGCCGCGACGTGAACGCGGCCATGGACCTCGTCGACCACAAGCTCTGGCCAAGCATGGAGCGGTCCCATGATGAGGACCAGGGAGTCAAGAACGCCGCATTTGCCAACCTTGTGCAGTGCCTGTGTGGCGAGGGGTTCTTCCACCTTGTCTTCCGCATCGCGGACGAGATGCCGCAGCGACGCTGTCGTGTCCCCGACGAGTTCGCCTACGCCCAGATGATCGACTCGCTGTGCCGGGCTGGGCAGCACCACAGCGCGTCCAGGATAGTGTACATCATGGGGAAGAAAGGCATGTGGCCGAGCACCGTGTCTTACAACTGCATTGTTCACGGGCTGTGCATCAGTAAGAAGTCTGGCGGACGCCTGAGGGCATACCAGCTGGTGATGGAAGGTGTACGTTTTGGGTATCGACCAAGAGAGGTAACATACAAGGTACTCGTCGAGGAGCTCTGCCGGGAGAAAGAGCTCGCCAAGGCCAAGGATGTCCTGGAACTGATGGTGCAGCCCCAAATTGATCTTGACAAGCCTGATGAGGAGACCACGACTAGGCTATACAATATTTTCCTTGGGGCACTGCGTGCTGTGGACAACCCCAGCGAGCAGCTTAGTGTGCTCGTTTCCATGCTACAGGGGGAATGCAGGCCAGATGTAATCACTCTGAACACTGTTGTCCATGGCTTCTGCAAAGTTGGTCGGGTGCAGGAGGCCAGAAAGATTGTGGATGACATGATTAACGGGAAATTTTGTGCTCCTGATGTTGTCACGTTTACCACTCTCATTTCTGGATACCTGGATGTAGGTGAGCATGCAGAGGCCCTCCATGTGCTGCAGACTTTGATGCCCAGGCGGCGGTGCGCCCCTAATGTTGTCACCTACAATTCTGTCCTCAAGGGACTGTTCTTCCTTGGGCTAGTTGACAGAGCAATGCAGGTCATCGACGAAATGAAGTCAAATAATGTTGTTGCTGACTCTGTGACTCACACTGTGGTGATCAAAGGGCTGTGCGATGCAGGACAACTCGAGAGGGCAAAGGCATTCTGGGACAATGTAGTCTGGCCATCAGGGGTACACGATGGTTATGTGTACAGTGCAATCTTCAGAGGCCTTTGCAAACTTGGGAAACTGGAACAGGCATGCGATTTCCTGTTTGAGTTGGTAGACTGTGGGGTTTGTCCTGGTGTCATGTGCTACAATATACTCATTGACACTGCCTGCAAGCAGGGATCGAAGAAGGTGGTCTATCAGGTGTTGAAGGAGATGAGAAGGAATGGCCTTTCACCAGATGCTGTGACTTGGAGGATTCTTGACAAACTGCATCTCTATGGCAATCTAGAACAAGAGGAGGAGCACCAGCTCCCCACTTGTGATATGGATCTAAGTTGTGCTGATGGCAGAGTAGATCCTCCCATCGCGGATAAAAACGAGATACCTTCGTTGTTGTCATCATCAAAATGTCTGGATAAAGTATACAAAAACAACAACGAAGCTAAGGTAGAAAAAGTTAAGTGCTCACCAGAAATGCCTCAGAACCCATCAAATCTTACTGAACCATACAAAGAGCATGACTATGTGATGGATGATTTAGCGGTTGGAATAACAATGGACAAGGGTTATACAATCAGGGACGATGGCTTCAACAAGCAGGAGAAGCAACCTCTAAGAGAACCACTGTCTAGAGTAGTCAGAGAAGTTTTTGGCCTGCTCTAGAACAATAGTTTTTGGTCTGCTCTAGAACAGTAATTAGTGTTGCTGGTTAGAAGGGAAACAGGTTAGGACATTGTACAATGGAGGCTGAGTTTATTTCTTTCCTGACAATGCAGACACCTGCAAACTTGAAACCTGTTGAATTCTGAAACAATAAGGCTTGAGCTTGATTGACATGACTGATTTTTGGCGCACTTCACATAAGTTTGTCAATAACCATCTTGCCTGTTTTACAATTGCCTCGCATATGGACATGCCCCGCAGGCCTGACATTCAATGATCAGATACATTTGGGTTTTCTATATATGTTGCATCATTTTGCAAGCTGACATGCAGCCTGTCATGCGATTTTCTTGACGGACACACCTTAAGGTGCGCAGCCAGCCTCTTTCTTCCATCTTTTTTTTTTGAAAGATCCAACAATTGTTGGCATTTCATTTATAGTAGATAGAGTATGTACAGGCAGCCCTTAGGCAAAGGAATAACCGAAAAGAAGCGTGGAGAAAAAACAGACAAGGTCTAAGAAAACAGCAAGGAAAATCATGGGGGTTCCCAGATCATGCGACGCAGCTTCTTTGCACCTGCAAATGCCTAGGCTTTAGCTTCTTCTTGGGTTTGATTGAGCAGCCAACGCAAGGAGGAGGGCTTCTCCTTGAAAACGCGACTGTTCCTTTCCTGCCAAAGTGTCCAGCACCCCAGTATAATGAGGGACTGAATGCCTTCATGGTGCGCAGCAGGAGTAGCTTGCACCGTGCTGTCCCAAACTTGATGAGCCGAAGTGCAATCTCGCCAACCCTGTGGGTTGAGGCCACTGCAATTCCTCCAGGTTGCAATGGAGAGCCAGTAAAGCTTCGCGAATGGACAGTCGAAGAAGAGGTGCCAACTAGTCTCGAGGTTACGAACGCAAAACGGGCAGAAGTAACAGTTTGGCCACCGACGCTGCATCAGCCTATCTGCAGTCCAAAGTCGATTTTGAAGCAGCAGCCAAGCGAAGAACTTGGTTTTTGGTGGCGCCCAGTTGGCCTAAATCTTCTCCGGCAAATCGCTCCTGATCCTTCCCTCGAACTGAAGGCGATACACTCCCTTGGCGGAGTAGCATCCCTCCTCCGAGGCCATCCAAGTGATCGTGTCAGGCACCAGCTCCGACAGATTGATTTGCGCATCGTCGACGAGGCGCCATAGCCGGAGAAAATCAGACAGGATGGCCGGCCTTGGTGCATGACGGAGATCAATGACCCATCGATGGTCTTGGAGAGCCGCAGCAACCGATCTTTGTTTTCGGCGAGAGAACTTGTACAGCATGGGGAACTGGTCTCGAAGTGGAGCAGAACCGAGCCAAGTGGAGAGCCAGAAACTCGCCTGCTTTCCATCGCCGATCGTGACCCGGGTGGCGGCCGCGAACAGGGCATGATCGAGATCATCGCAGGGCACCTCCATGCTGACCCAAGGTCTGTCTGGGAACTGCCAGCGCTGCCATAGCCAGCGTACCCGCAGAGCTCGCGCAAAGGCGTCGAGGTTGAGGATTCCAAGTCCGTCACAATCCTTCGGAGAGCAGACGGTCTGCCAGCGCACTTTGCACTTCCCGCCCGCGGCTTCCTCCTCTTCTATGTCCCAGACGAAGCAACGGCGAATACTGTCGAACACCTTGATCAGCTTCTTGGGCGCCTTCAGTGTTGTGAGAGTGAAGATCATCAGTGAGTCGAGCACGGACGAGGTGATGGCGCGTCGACCCCCGGTGTTCAGCAGCTTGCCCTTCCAGGTGGCAAGCTTGGCGCGGGCTCGATCGATCAGGTACTGCAGATGGGCATATCGCAGCTTGCCCAGTGCCAATGGTAAGCCAAGGTAGGTGAAGGGGAACCCAAGACGCTCGCCATTGAAACCAAGGAGGAGGGTGTCCAGGTCGATGTCTTGGCAGCGAATGGGCGCCACCGCACACTTCGCCATGTTGATGACCAGTCCCGACACTTCGCCGAAGCCGTCGAGGATGTCGAGTAGGTGTAGGATCTCCTGGCGAACTGGGTTGACAAAAACGACCGCGTCGTCAGCATACAGACTGACACGAAGTGCTGCGTCCCTCGATGGCAGCGGTGAGAGGATGCCGAGGTCCGTTGCACGCTCCAGGAGGCGATGAAGAGGGTGGATCGCGAGATCGAAAAGGAAAGGCGAGAGGGGGTCGCCCTTTCGCAGCCCTCAGCGATGACGGACAGGCGCGCCCGCCGATCCATTTAGGAGAACGCGCGTCGATGCGGAGCACAGCAAGATGGCGATCCAATCTCTCCACCGTGGAGGGAAGCCGAGTCTGTGCAGAAGATCTAGGAGGTATTCCCAGGAGACGGAATCAAAGGCGCGCGCGAAGTCGAGCTTGACGAGCAGACAGTCCTTTTTCTTGCGGTGCAATGATCTTGCTAGATTCCTTACGTACAGGAAGTTCTCATGAATGCTGCGCGATCTAAGGAACGCACTCTGCGCCCCCGACACGAGATCGCCCATGATTGGGGCAAGGCGTCGGGAGAGTATCTTGGATATCAGCTTGGCGAAGGAGTGAATCAAGCTGATGGGCCTGTAGTCGTTTGCCGTCAGAGCCGGCGATTTCTTCGGGAGCAGGCAGACGAGAGCTGTGTTAAGTCCGGCGAAGTTGCCAGCTGACATGGAGTAGAAGTGGCGCAGGGCCGCCATGATATCCTCGCGAATTATACTCCAGCATTGCCGATAGAAGGTTCCTGTGAATCCATCCGGGCCTGGCGCTTTTTCCGCCGGCATGCTCTTGATTGCATCCCAAGTTTCAGCCACCGAGAAAGGAAGGTCAATTCCTGCCATATCTGCCGTAGGCAGGTCAATGCCATCCCAGTTAATCACCGCGCCTTGCGGGATGGCCGTACCTAGCGCGGCCTGGAAGTGGTCGTGTATGATCTCTTGCTTAGAGTCATGGGTTGTGTGGATCCCAGAGGCGGTCTGCAGCGAGTGAATGAAATTCTTCCGGCGACGCGACTTGATCTCCTGTGTTATACTTTTCCGTAATTTGCCTAATTGCAGATCCTATCTCTTGCGCACTTTGTTATTTGTCTTTCTCTTATTCCGCGGCTATTCGGTAGTGCGAGATCTCCATATGTGATCCGCTGTCTCTGACTCTGATACTTAGGTAAACTAACTCATAAGTAAGCAACTTTAAAACTATAGTAATCTAAGTAAGCAAGAGGTGGTCATCAGACCCAGTTCCTTACTTTTTACGTTCCTGAATTGCTTATATGTGTTACGTAAGAATCGGTTTGGTTCCCATCTGTACCTACTGCATGGTCTCATTAATCCTTAACACATGGAAGTACACCATTCATCAACACAGGTTTAAGGATGGCAGAAGCATGTTGTGCAGAAGTACATCAGTTGCATTGTTGACAATTTTAAAAACTAGTCCACAGTATGTTTAACAGTAATATTTCAGGTTGCTTATAGATTGAATCTTTTTATGGTTATATGGTTCCCCATTACTATTCTGAAGTTTAACAATCATATGCAATACCAAAGTTTTATATCTTCATTAATGACGTCCTGTGTCCTCTTAGCAATAATATATGGCTCCTCCTTAAATACTTATGTGTCCTTTTAACAGTACTATACCACATCAATTCATTTATCTATGATGTTCTAACACTTTGTGCCAAATTTACATATTTGGTTTCACATCATGAGCATGATCCAAAACTGAGCCCAGTTGATGCATTTGCAGTACACACATGTGAAGTTAAGCTGGAGATTGTATGCTGCAAACCTCGCAATCTGTAACGCTGTCAACATTGAGTCAGCGACCGCCCCCAAGAGGTGGCACTAGGACAACCTTGCAGTTTCTTCCCGCAGGCGAATCCTAGGTGAATGGAAAAACGATGAGCACCAGGTTGAGCGCATTTAACATTGGAAATGCTCTCATAAAATATCTTTTAGTATACCTTTTATATTTTTTTGCTTGACTGGTGAAGAAGGAAACACAGAGAGAAGAGCATGCCCATGGAATAGTATTGTAAATGATATATCATGCCTGCATTTAATCCTGTGTCATGTATTTACACTCGATAATCTCTGTACTGCAAAATGAGGCTTACTACTTCCCCTTGATCAGGGACTGTTAATCTTTCTATGACCATCATGTTTTGCATTTTCATCCAAATCCGGAAAGAATAGGTCAATTGGCTACCTGCACATAAATTAGAGCTCCACCTTGGTTTTATGCAACTTTTCTCTATAGATTTTAGAAACTCATGACGCCTCATGAGTTAGCCTGATTAAATTGTAGCCATGTTTTCTGAAACAGCAAGTGTTCGTCGGTTCCTAGGAAGACATTGGTGGGGAGACAAACAAATCAATTGATGTGTCTGTTTTCTGTTGGCTGATTAATATGTTCAGATAAATTCCTCTACGTGGATACAAACACTATTGCAGAACTTCTGATGGCAGTACATTATTGTTTTTTCACCGCTCTTATTCTTTGTCTCAAAATCCGCAAAGTTCATGTATTTTGTTGATAAAATTTCCCGACTCGTAGTGATGATTCTATTGTTTTGTTTGTGTTGGTTTTTCCCCATATAATGCAGCTGTGGCTTAGCCATAGGAACAGCTGTTCTAAGGAGCATGAAGAATTCTGCGAGACTTGACATCACAAGCTCTTTTGTCATAAGTTGATCGGGATATGTTCTGCCTGTGTACGTGTGAGTTCACCTCACTTGTCAGAATGGATGGATAAGTACATTTTTATGCTCAGGCATGCTCAGGTAATCATCTCCCTTGTAAAGCACTATATAGGTGACTGGCTGAACGAACATGCGGTGTCACGTTTCTTGGTTGATGTTTATTTTACTAAGATGAAGCACAAAGCAACATATCGTCTTATGGGGCATATCGGAAAAGTGTGCTAGTTCTTAGGTAATATATCAATCACAAGTTCTCATCTTCTGCAAGCTGCATTATTTTCATTTTCATAAAGAAAATGTCTTTTGCTTTGCTTTACGTTGATGCTAGTCATGCTATCACATAATCAAGCAAGACACTTCTATTTTTCTTGCATTATGGAAACAAATTGTTTGCATACTTATAATTCTTTGGGTACAATTCTGTTGAGGAGCAAATAGGAATAATCAGGAAGGAACAATTCAAATGTTCAGGGCTTAGAGTAGCCTAAACTTCACACTGTATCCCCATCGTTTTCTAGAAAATAATATTATGCTCTACTCTGTAACAGACTAGTGATATGTTGGTGCAGCATCTGTCCTTAAAACACGACTAGTGGAATTCGGCGCGGCGTAGTCGGCGCGGCGACACGCCGCGCCCTTTATGACAAATTTTATGTAAGATTTGTCTTGCTGTCGCAGTGGCATTTATATGTACGGTAAGTATATTTCGAAGAATGTTAGTATAAGTGTTAGGTTTATCTTGGACAAATTACTGCTCTTTCAGCTAAATAAGTCATATCATCAAAGTTGCTTTCAAAAGAATCATATGTTGCATTGATAAGAGCTAAGATATAGTCTGAAGAAGGCATCAATGCAACATCAGAAGGCACCATAAGCCACGAAGGAGTCGCCTCTCCTTGTCGAATATCCATCGGTACTGTCCCATCTCCTATAGCAAGAACCCACCGTGCAAATTCATCTAACTAAACCTTCTCGTTGTCAGATAATTGAGGATTGGACAACCTCATATTTCTCTGTAGTTTAAGAAGAGTGGCATGCTTCCAGAGAGGAGATTTAATAAGAGACGAATTGATAACCTCATTTTTAGTTGCACCTTCTATTACAGGTAGGATTTGCCTGAAATCACCACCTAATACCATTGTCTTGCCACCAAAAGGAAGATCTTTCTTGGAGGTATCATTCATGGAAAGAACATCTCTCATGCTCCTGTCGACTGCTTCAAAACAGCGCCTATGAGTCATCGGCGCCTCATCCCACAGTATTAATGATGCCTTCTCAACCAATTCCGCTAGATTTGTACCTCGTGACATATTACACATCGTTTGATCATGGATATCAAGAGAAACCCTGAATCGAGAATGGGCTGTTCTGCCTCCCGGGAGCAATAAAGAAGCTACTCCTGAAGAAGCAACGGCTAAGACAGTACGGTCATTTGCTTGTAGTGCTGCAATGATGGCATTCCATAAAAAAGTCTTGCATGTACCTCCATGTCCAGAGATGAAAAATAATTTTCCAACCAGCCCAGTAGCAGCTGCCATTACCTCATCATATATATGTAGTTGATCTGCATTGAGTTTATCATGGAAAGAAGAAGCTACTGAGCCGAGATCAGCTGTTGTATGCTGCATCTCCTCTAAAACCAGCCTGTTGCCAACAATCCTTGCACCATGCAGAATATCCGTGCATATATTAAAGGATGCCAATGAATAACCGTTAGCTCTTGCAATAGCTCAGCATGTAAATAACGTGGAGGAATATCTAAATTAGAGTCATTCATAGAATGATGAATCTGTGCTACCAAATCATCACACATATATGCTGAATACTTATCAAGAAGTCTCTGAGCATCAATAACACTACAGAACAGTCATGAAAAGATGTCGTAGCTGGAAAGAAGAAGCCCACATAACTGCCTCATAAAAAAGAAGGAACCATTCATTATCATCGCCCACTAAACCACTAAACCACGTGCTTGGCAAGCTTCTCTAAAAGAACCATATAGAATACCATTATGAATTTTGAGGTCCGTAAAACTTGTAGCTCCACACACTTTGGTCAGCAGTATGCGAAGGAAAAATAATTCATTAGTTGTAGGATGACAATTATATATTCTTCCAATTGGCACAGCAAATCTGCCCTTGTCATCTCTCTTTTTCCATTTTTTAGACTGTGCATTCCAAGCCCATTTGGATGGGAAATCAAGGTATGTTAGAGACCGAGCATCAGGATACCGTTTATTTGCAACAAACCATTCCGTGAGCATAGTTTTGTATCTGTTAGAATCGCCAACAATGTCGCCAAGACTATCATTTTCATCATAAATAACCATATTCATATTAGGTAGATGCACTGTTAACCTCTCAACAAAAGGCTCTCGAACGTGAATGTCAAATGCAAAAGTGCGCCAACAAGACTCACATGTCGACAAATATCTGAAAAAAGGAAAAAAATATATTGTGAAGAAAAATTAAGCATAACGTTGAAAGAGAAATAGAATGTACATGAAGTATAAATAATCAGAAAGAGAAAAATAAGCAGAAATTCTTAACAAAAAATACAATATTCTGTAGAAGTCAGAATGATGAAGCATGTAAAACATGCAAGATGCATAGCATGTCAGTCCTAGCCGAAAGAATATACGTAAATAGATAAGTGATGACAAATAAAAGCTAGAACTGACAAATAAAAATGGCACACCTGCATTTAATGTAGTCACTTATCTCATTCATCCCTTCAGCCTGTGAGTTTGTAGATTCATACATAGGATGTAAGCGAGCATGCGCAATATCTGGACCCTTCGCAAGATACTTAAACAAATATTTAAGAAGATTTGTTCTGTTACACCACTCTACATTAATGTGAGCTTGAAATCTTTTGAGGACGCCCATATTGTGCGGAACGATCCATCTATTATCCAACTGATGCCCGTTCTTTGTCACATAACGACCATTGTCAGGACGGCGGTAAACCGGAAAGCCCAAACTATCAATTGTAGTTTCTTCATTGAACTTTTCGGATAATGTTTAGAGCATACGCCATCTTTCATACATGGCGCCTGCGGATTATATGAACTGCAAGGTCCATGGACCATAAATTCCTCCACGAGTGCATATCCAAGTGTGTCGTCGCGATAATCTGGAATTTCAGCAGAAATATAAGCATCTATAGTAGCTGAAGTGGGATCATCCGTATCGACTTTCAACCACACAAGCGAATGTATATGAGGTAAGCCTCTCTTTTGAAACTCAACCACATACAAATCTACATAAGGAAAAAAAGGAAATAATAGTGTCATATTTACGAAAAATTGATACCATTGAGTAGGAGCATAAAAAATGCACAAAAAATAACAAATAATGAAACATCAATATAAAAAAGGTAGGGAGGAAGTTATCATGGAGCAGGAGCACGAAATGCACAAAAATGACAAATATGAAACACCAATATAAAAGAAGTAGGAGCTTTCATACATTATGTAAGATAATAGTATTTTTTTAAGAAGTTAGCACGAAAAGAATTCGTACGTACATGCATTGACAGGACCAAATGGTTTTCCTTTCCGAACCCTCTCTCTATACTCATCGATCTTCATCTTGAACACACGAGTCTCCAAATCAGGCCTATCAGAATGGGGTTGTCCAGGCTCAAGTAGAACTGCTTTTGCTATTTTATCCCATTTCGGGTTGCAGGTAAATGTAACAAAGAGGTCAGGAGGTCCACAAACGCGGCAAATTGCCATTCCATCATGATAATTCTGAATCATATATCTAGGACCTCCGGTATAACCGGAATGTAGAATATATTCAACTCCGACATTCTTCCCCGTCGAGGTGCCTTCTCCAAGAGCATCGGATAAACCCTGGTATGTTTCGGAACGCAAAGTATCTTGATTCCAAAAATGATAACCAAGCCTGCATGACTCAACACAAGAGTAAGAGTCCACCATGATTTGTTTAGACAACCGGTCACAGCAAGTAAAAGGATTAGGTTCTCCCTTTCGATAGTGAAATCTATAACAATAATATCGGCCGGATTCCGGAGGTTTTGTCCCTCATCCCCTTCTTCGTCTGGGCGTGGTTTTCCTGGCCACGGCTTGGGGGTGCTGGGGGAGGTGCGGTGGGGTGCTGGTGCTTCGCGCTGGTCGTCTCCTCCGTCTGTACAGGAAAATCTCTTCTGGAATCTCGGTGTTCGTCGACGGCCTTTGGCGCGGTGTGCGAGCTTCTCTGGTCGGCCATGGTGGCGTGGGCTGGAGTGGCTCTGGCGTCGTGCTCTGCTTCTTTGTCGCTCTGTGCTTTCTGTCTTCGGCCGGCCGTGGAGGCGAGGGAAGAAGAAGTGCTCAGGGCGTCCTCTCGGCGGCGACTCCGGCAAGCTGTTTTCGTGCTCTGTGCAGGGTTGGGTGGAAGAGAGGTGGATGCGGGATGGTGGTGCCATGGTCGTGCTCTTTCAGTGTTCTTCGGTTCCGTCGCCTGCGGCGGACGGCTCCTGCGGCTTCCAACATGTGTGGGGTGCTCCTTTCCCGGGTTTGGCGGCGGCCTGGTGACTCCATCTCCGGCGTTGCTCGGCGATGGCGTTCTTCTTCTGGTCTTGCGGTGGTTCAGCGGTGTTCTTCTGGAGCTGCTGTCGCGCTGAGCTTTTCAGCTTGTTCAGCTGCGATTTCCTTTTCTTCTTTTTGTAATCTCTGTTGAAATCGCAGTGTGGATTCCTTAAAAAAAAAGAAATCTATAACAATAATATTCAAGCATAGATACATCCTGCCTTCCATGAACAGGGCCATCATCAACCTGTTGATACCTAATTCCAAGATGATAACCCATAGAACCATAAGGAATAAGAAGTGGATACTGTAAAGCCATAAGAGAAGGATTAAGTGGAGAAACACGCTGAAAAGGACCGGCTTTTGAACAATCACATCAAATCTATTTGCCTCTGCAAAAAAATCATCGACAACCAAAGCAGCCAATTCGGGCACAACAGGAAGCGAGTAGCGATTCCCATGTTCCGTTCCTTCATGACCAAACAATTTAATTGCAACATCTGGTGTATCAGATGAAAGAAGCCTCCTCTCAGCCATACGGAACGTTTGCACCAGAGGATTAGTGTGGTTGAGCATAGCCCGCAACGAATCAACTACCTCACGCTCGGGCTCCTGGGTACGTGCACGCTGATGACGGACAGGGCGGCCAAAATCCCCTTCGTTGTCATGATCATCCTGAGGATCTCTTCGACGACGCATGCCACGTGAATTTTGGCTATCAACCTCACCGCTTGCAAATATATCCATTCTATGATCCAATTCATCCAAGGTATCATACATATATAACTGACAAAATTTAGGCTGCGGGTTATCAGAAGATGGAAGGAGAGACCCAATCTGATGAGACACCACACCACAAATCTTGAAGCAATATGGGCCACTTCCAATATTAACGCTTTCATCAACATGAACACCAAGAGATGTGAAAGCAAACATGGAATTGTACTCACGAATCAACTGTAGGAAACGTTTAGATTGAGGCCCGCCATCAAATTTTAGCAACTGGGACAGAGGCTCCGGCCATTCTTTTTTTAGAAACAAGGGGCAAAAGATTTGCCCCATTTTCTTTATTAAGAGAGAGTGCGCACACAAGTTCGGACAACCACAACATCGAAAGCAAATTACACAAAAGGATTACTCTCCCGGCATTAATTCTCCAAGCCGCTTTGCCCCCGCAATGACCCACAACTTCGCCTCGCTCTTGATCTTGCTTAGGATGCCAATGGACGGCGTGTATTTGGTTCGGAACACTCGGGCATTCCGCTCATTCCAAATTTCCCAAGAAATGAGAAGAACAAGGGATGTCATTGCCTTGCGGTTTGGCATGCTAGCACCGGACATGTGACGCCACCAATCCTTGAGGGAGAGATCCGACCATAGCGAGAGATCAAGGTGTTGCAAACCTAGCCATTCCTTCAAGAGGCTCCAAACTCGAGTGGTGAAACAACAATGGACAAGGAGGTGAGAGGCCGACTCGGGCACCCTTTTACAAAGCGGGCAAGGGCCGCAATTTGGCCGCCCCCGACGCGCCAACCGGTCCGCCGTCCATAGACGGTTTTGGAGAGCAAGCCAAGCGAAGAATTTTAGTTTGGGGGGCGCCCAAGCTTTCCAAATCAAGGTTTTCATATCGGAGGAGTGAGACCCATAGAATTGAGCCTTGTAGGCCGTCTTTGCCGAATAAGCACCATTTGCGGAAAGTTTCCACACAATGGTGTCCTCCAAGTTCTCCTCAAGGGCCACGTCTTGAAGTTTGACCCAAAGATCGACGTATTGGCGCACATGGTGGATGGTGAATTCTTCGTTCATGGCGATCTTCCCAATCCAAGCATTGTTGAGGAGGGCTTGAGAGATGGTCCATTTTTTGTTGGAGGAGATACCGTAGATGACAGGAGCAATGAGCCTAGGTTTTTCTCCCCAAGCCAAGGGGCCTCCCAAAATGATGTTTTTCTCCCATTTCCAACCGCAATTGTTGTGGAGGCATAAAAAAGATCCATATCCTCCTTGGTGCAAGGGTTGGGAGAGCCGGCCCAAATCTTGGTAGGATCTTTCCATTGGAGCCAAGGCCATCTCAAACGCAAGGCCCTTGCGAACTCGTCGGTGCTAAGAATCCCTAACCCACCAAGGGAAGTAGGGCGGCAAACGGTCTTCCAATTTACTTTGCATTGGCCTCCCGAAACCTTGTCGGTTCCCTTCCAAAAGAAAGCGCGGTCAATCTTCCTTAGAGAGTTAATGAGGCCCGGAGGGACAATGAGGGGCGTCAAGTAGTAGATAGCTTGTGAGGTAAGGACCGATTTAACAAGGGTACCCCTTCCGGCAATATTCATGAAGCGCCCATGCCAAGCGGGGATCTTGCCAACACATTTGTCTTCAAGGGGTTGAAAATCAACTTTTCGGAGTCGCCAAACCGAGAGCGGAAGGCCTAGGTATCTCAAGGGGAATGTGGCCCTCACCACCGGAAGGCCATCAAGGACGGCATCGAGGTCAACTTGTCCACAACGAATTGGCACCACGGAGCTCTTTTGGAAGTTTGTGCAAAGGCCCGTCACCACCCCAAAGTCACTAAGAATTTCCGCAAGGTTTTGGATATCCTCCTTTATAGGCGCCACAAAAATGGCCGCATCATCCGCATAAAGGGAGGTCCTCAAGATGGTTCCCCTCCCTCTAATATGGGGACTCCGGCCATTCTGGATATCTAGGAAGAGACACCTTCCCACGACGGCAGCAACCAGTGTACACCGGTCGGCGCCTCTCCCTGCTAGCATTCTTGCAGCGCTCCCGGATCCAGAAAAAGGAAGCACAATGCACACATATATGATGAGGACTGCCATAGTAAGAACGCTTGCGCCAAGCACCTAGAAAACCGAAATCAATCAGCAACCCGAGGAAAACAACGGCAATACAGGCATGAGCGTACAGGACAGAAAAAAACGGAAGAAAAATAACTAAAAAAAAGGCATTAAACTGCACTCTGTAGATATCGAAGCAACTCTTTTTAGACTCTGGTTTGGTACATACTACTATTGGCTACAGGCTACAAAAGAGGTATGCTCTGTTTCCAGATTTTCCTAATTATAGCTTTATTATATTCTCTAAGAGCATCTCCACCGGCGCGCCCAATAGAGGTCCCGCAAAGTTGCCGGCCAGACTCTTTTAGGCGCGCCGGCATCAGCTGCCGTCTATTGGGAGCGGCGCGCCCCACCGGTCGCTCCCAATAGGTTTTTGAGAAAGAAAAAATTGAGACGCGAATTCAGTTGAACATGCGAAATTTCATTGAATTTGAAGTACATTTAACAAACTTAAACGGAATTTAACTAAATTTAAACTAAAACCCTAAATCCTAGATCTCGCGGCGGTGTCGGCGTGCGTCAGAGAAGGAAGCTAGTTACGGCGACGGCGGCCTCGAAGAAGACGAGGGCATGTCTTGCATGCCTCAATGATCTGCGGCCGCAGAGGAGGAAGTCTCAACTGCGACGCCACCGCTGAGGCTTCCGGTTTCACCTTGTCGGCTGCGGCCTTGAGAACGCGTCCCTTCGGCCGCCGTCGCCGAGTGTGGTGGGTTTGATCTAGCGGCGGCGGAGGGAGGCCTCAATGGCCTCCTGCATTCCTTCCCACTCCGTCTCACCCCACTCGTCGTCGCTGATGTCCTCCTCCTCTGCCGGCGCTGGTGCCGGTGCCGGTGCTGCTGGTGCCGGTGCCTGCAAGGGGAGGTCTGGTATATACGGGTCGGACGACGCAGGGTCGCCCTCGTCATCGGACTGGCCGAACCACTCCGGCGGTGGCGCGGACATGCCGCTGGGGAGGAAGAAGGACGCGTGGCGCGCCTTGTGCTCCGCGTCGATGACGGCGTCCCAGTACGACGCCGAGATGGAGTAGAAGGGGTCTGCGCAATGGTTAAACGACATGTCCCTCCACTGCCGCGAGATGTAGTCGAGGCGGGCCCTGCCGCTCAGCGGCGGCGCCACCGGCACCTTGACGACGTTGAGCACCCGCCCCGGTGGGAGCACGAAGCGGTCTGGCACCGGTATGTTGTGCCAGCGGTAGACCTCCACCTCCTCCTCCGAAAGCACCGACGGAGGAAACGCCGCGCCTCCTGCTGGTGCGTGAGAAGAACTGCCCTGCTCGGGGCGGCGATGCGGCTTGAACAGGTCCGCCTCGCGATGTGCTGCGAGGCGGTGCTTCTGCTTCGCCTTGTACTCCTCCTCCTCCCGGCGCATGGCGCGGCTGAACGACTGGTTCATCAGTCGATCCTCGCGGAGGAGGCGTTGCTGCAGGTCGCGCTCGTGGCGTTGCTGCGGTGTCATGGCCGCGTTCGTCGCGGCGTTGGCGCGGTCGCGCCGATCTCGCCGTTTCCGCGGCCGCAAGCCTGCGGCGGGCTGCATCCTCGGGGCTCAACTGCGGTCGGGGCTTGCTGAAGCCTGTCATGGTGGCTAGGGTTTCTATGAGAGAGAATGCGAGTTGTGTGGTGAGGAGAGGCACGTCTGGCCGCGTTTTAAAGACGGCGGGGAGCGGAGGAGGCCAGTGGCCACATTAACGCCGCCACCGGTTCGCCTGCGCCCGCGCATTGAAGGCGACGACGCGTGCGCGCCACCGCCTGACCTTCCAGTTCTGCGCTCGACGCGTCGCGTCGTCTGTGCCCGCCAGGGGAACCGCTGTCATTAAAACGAGCGTATCTGCCGCAATAAATAAACCGTCGACCGTTGCGTCGGCTGACGCGCCGGGCCCGTCGGTCAGATTTGGACGAGGCGCGCGTTGCCGCAGCTGCCGGCGCGCCCGGTTGCGTCCCTAGAATCTGGGCGCGAAGCGGGGTTGCCCGACGTTTTATTGGGACGTGCCAGCAACTTTTTTCGTATTGGGCGCGCCGGTGGAGGGTTTTTCCATGCCGGCGCGCCCAAAACGTCTATTGGGAGCGGAGTTGGGCGCGCCGGTGGAGATGCTCTAAAATGTACTCCTGTTCTCTGTTCTCTGGACTGTATATATTTCATTCCCTGAAGTTCCGTACTATTTTCACCAAGCTATATAAGAGGATAGTTCTGCACGGTCTGTGTGGATGTCCAATAATGAAATTGCCATCCTGATTTTGTGTGCGATTTCCTAGTTGTAAAATTTACACACCTACTTAGTTGCACATTCCAGTATCGATATTGCACAGACAATTTCATGTGTAATTTATAAAAATGTCCGTTGGTTAGTTGCCACTGCTATTTGCCAAGTGCTAACTGTGAAGTTGCGCAAATATTTCGTTCTGCAAACTTTTCGGTTTGGAAGTTGTGCAACTTGGTGGCGATATGTTTATAATACTTGTGTATACCTCACATAGGTTGAAAACATATTGCACAAGTATTTCCATACTTAGTTTTTTGAACTGTAATAAATATAGTATTTTTATTTTTTTAACCGTTTTTAGCTGGACTGTGGATCCCAAATAACTGTCGCCAGTTGTATGGAGTTGTATCCCCTCCGTTCTGTTGCTGCGACAGTTAAATCGAATCGGAGGGCTAGTGGTTTGTAATCGTATATGGGCCAACTGCAGTGCTGCATCGTTATCTGTCGACCTAGATAGAGTCCTTCCATTCCCTCAAAAACGAAAAAGAAAAAGGATAGAGTCCTTCCAGAAAACAAAACATCCATGCTGAAAGCGGTTACCGCGGTACCGCCGCCATGCTCGCGCAACATCCAGGATTCAAGCATTACTCGGAAACGAGGACGCAGATCTCGGCAGAACGCATGAGCAAGCGAAACCGGCCTAACCTTGCCGGTTCCGTGCGATGCTGCGGCGGCGATCACCCCTTGCGCAGCCGATGCCACGGCGAGGAACGGTTAGCTCACAATTCCCGCGTCCTCAATCTTAATCTCTCTTGTTCTTCTAGCTAATGGGTCTATACGGGCAGGCGAAACTGGCCCAACCTCACGTCGGTGCTCGTCGACGACATCGCCGGCCGTCTGCTCCACTACGACCTGGCCGAGTACATCCGCCTCCGCGCCGCGTGCAAGGAGTGGAGGAGCTGCACCGCCGACCCGCGCGAGCGCGAGGGCGGCAGCCTCTTCCGCCCGCGCCGCTGGATCATGCTGTCCAACCGCACCGACGGCGATGGCCGCCGCTTCCTCAACCTCTCCACCGGGGCCTGCGTTCGCGTCGACCTCCCGGAGCTCCACAGCCACCACCTCGAGACCAGCACCGAGGGCCTCCTGCTCCTGCGCCACAAGTCGAGCCACGCCGCGCGCCTCCTCAACCCGCTCACCAGGGCCCTCATCGAACTCCCGCCCATCACCGCGGACCTCGGCGACGCGTACAGTGTCTGGACGGGACTGTTCGTGTGCGCGTCGCGCGTCATCTACGCCGGCATCTCCGACGAGACCTCCTCGCCGTCGATCGTGCTCCTGATGAGTGACGGCCGTCGGCGTGCCATAGTCTACGCCAAGCCCGGTGACCGGCGGTGGGCGGTGATGGACGAGGAGCCCTGGACATCCCTCCCCATATCACACCGGTACTCGTCGGCGTCCACCCTCCAGGGGCGCTTCTACTTTGCGACCCTCGAGGGGAACATAATGCATGTGAGGCTTGGTCCCGAGCCTGGGCTGGTGCCCGTAGTCACGAACCAGCGCGTGGCTCTATACAACACGTTCTCCTACCTCGTCCCTCCTGACAATGACCACCAAAGCGGCAGCAGCATGATCATGGTGCGATACCGCTTCAACCCCGAAAACCTAACTGCTGACAGACGGAGGATCATGAATGAGTTGGTGGAGGACAAGTTCAGTAAGTACAGGTTTAGCCCGGTCGAGGTGTTGGAGGTGGACGTGGCCGAGAAGATGATCCTCCCGGTGGAGGACATTGGCCGCCACCGGGCGGTGTTCGTTGGGGAGGCGGCCTGCTTCTCCCTCTCGACCAGGAGCTTTCCGTGCGTGGCGGGGAACGCGGTGTACCTGGGGGCGACCGGTGTCCGCCTCCCTCCCATCGGCGTGCGCTACCTGACGGGCAAGAGCATGGATCCAGCATTTCAGTTCACCACGGAGGATGAAGGGCTACTGGTGATGGAAAACAGAGGACTGAAAGGATACCGGCAGTACAGACCAGAGCTGAATCTAATACCTCTTGCTCGCCCTTGTACCCTCCAGGAGTACCTCGTATGTTGCGCGGGCCTCCTTGGCGGTCTCAAGGACTAATCTTGCTAGTTAAGCATGTAGTCTATCTGTTCTTAGCTTAAGTGTCCTTTAAACATCAATGCTATAGCTCCTCAGTTCATTTTCCCTTGTTTTTTCCTAGGAAATTCTGAAACATTGACACAGAAGTGTGTAGATTTATACAAAAAAAAAAACACCCGTTACCTATGAAATTCGAGCTGATGTATGCTCGAAATGCTTATTCGGTTGGTTTCTCCCTTGCTCCAGAAAATTCTGAAAGATGAACGTAAGCTAGCCTAGAATTGTTTTCAGTATTCTTGAAATATCACACAGTTCTGAAGCCAAACCAGACAACAGGAACCAAACTGAGCAAAAACGTGAGAATTTCCAATAGCAAAGCCTATGTGTACTTGTTTCTTTATCCCAGAAGCCTATACTTACCAAATTCTGGATAGATGTAATATTGATTCGACATATTTGTCATGTCAAAATATACATTCAATAGAAATACAACAGTCTGTGACTAACATGCAGGCAGACAAACTTAAGCGATACTGAACTCGATATAACAGTCACTTTTGTACGATAACAGACTTACACTACACCCACAGGGAAAAAATAATAAGATAAAGGTTTCAGACAACATCGTATGCCAGCTCTTGAGAAAGGAATGCGATAACAGTTCTCAACCTTTGTGACAATATTGTTCTATTGATTGTATAGCTTCGGAATTTACGCTCTAGGCCATAACTTTCTGTAAGAACTTACCAATTTTTTTCCTGATCTATTTTTTACTATTTTGGTCATACAACTTTCACCAATTCGGGAAATTTTCCGCCTCGCCACGACACACATAACCAACTACCCTATACATGTGCGGTGATCACTGGGCAGCGAAATCCAACCGCTGTGTTTTTTCCTACGGGCTGATACAATTGGACGGGCGCGCCTATAGGACGCGGTACGCGAAGCTTGCTTCGCTTCGCATACCCGTTCCTCCAAGCGACGGACTAATGGGCCTGGCCCACTAACGCGTGACGCGACGGTTCCTTCACGTGACGCTGCACTGTACTGTTTCCCGAATTTCCGTTTAAATTTTTTAATGTTTGACTGCTTCCAAATTTCGTTCAGAATTTAAACGTTTGACTGTTTCCAGAACTTTTGATTGTTTTTCCGGAACCATTTTTGAAAATGGGATCAATTTTAATTTTAGAACCATTTTGAATGGGAAACATTTTAAAAAATGGGACCAATTTTAATTTCAGAACCATTTTTAATTGGAACCATTTTGAAAGTGGGACCAATTTTAATTTTGGAACAATTATTAATTTCGGAAGCACTTTCAAAATGGGACCAATTTTAATTTTGGAACCATTTTTTATTTCTGAACCATTTTCAAAATGGAGCCATTTTTCATTTCGGAACCAATTTAAAAATGGAACCATTATTTAATTTAGAACGATTTTCAAACTGGAACCATTTTATGATTTCGGAACCAATTTTAAAATGGAACCATTATTATTTTTGGAACAATTTTTAACTTTGGAACCATTATTATTTTTAATTTCGGAACCATTTTTTAAAATGGGACCACTTTTATTTTCGGAACCATTTTCAAAATGGAACCATATTTTATTTCGGAACCAATTAAAAAAATGGAACCATTATTATTTTTGGAACCATTTTTTTATTTCGGAACCATTTTTGAAAAGTGGAAGAATTTTAATTTCGGAACCATTTTAAATTTTGGAACGATTTTCAAAATGGAACCATTTGTAATTTCGGAACCAATTTTCAAATGTAACCATTTTAAAATGGAAACGTTATTGATTTAAAAAATGTAAACATTTTAAAAATGGTTCCGGACCGAAAAAATTATTCCAATTTTTTGAAAATGGTTGCTTTCTTAAAATGGTTCCGAACAGGCAAAAATGGTTCATTTTTGAAAATGGTTCATTTTTTAAAATGGTTTCGATATTTAAAATGGAACCAATTTTAAATTTGGAACCATTTTAAAAAATGAACAATTGTTAAATTTGGAACCATTTTTAAATTTATAACCATTTTAGATTTGGAATCAAAATGGAACTATTTTAAAAATGAACAATTTTCAAATTTGGAACCACTTTTTAAATTTGGATCATTTTGAAAAATGGAATAATTTTTTGAACTGGAACTACTTTACGTTTAGAACCATTTTAATTTCGGAACCATTATTAATTTTGAAACCATTTTCTAAAATATTAATAATGGTTCCAAAACTTATTTCAATAAAAAGAGGAAATATTTTTCTAAAAATGAACCATTTTTATAAAATCGTAACATTTTTTTCATATTTTAACAAATCCGAACCATTTTAAAAAGTCTGAACCATTTCCAATTAAAAAAACTAAACTAAATAATCAGAAATGAAAGAAATGAAACGAAAAAAAAAAGAAACGACAAAGAAATAAGAACTGAAAACCCGAAACTGGTACAATACAATGAAAGATAATGATTTATTAGCACAGACACCAACCTATCCTAGTGGCAACGGCCCTGTCGTCGTGCATGCCAGCCTTGTGTTCGAATCTCAGTGCACCCTATTTTCATCGCTTTTTCCGTTCCAGGAGAAAAGCACTAATGGGCCGGCCCAATTTAGCGCGAGAGGGTACGCGACGCTATCCTATCGTCGCGGTACGCGACCTATAGGATTTGCCCAATTGGACCCCGATACTACCGGGTCAACATCTGGGCCAAGTATTGGGAGTCTCTAGGGAGATGTGCACTCGGTTCCGTTTTAATGGTGCCTGGAACCCAAGGGCGCCCCTTTATGCTGCCCGTTGGCGCCCCTGAATTTGGGGGCGCCTATAGGGTTTCCTTCCTTTGTGGGCCGGCCCAAGAACTCCCCGCTTCGTTTTTCTTTTTCGTTTCTTTTCAAAATGTTTTCGTTTTTCTTTTTCGTTTCTTTTTCTTTATTATCCTTTTTGTTTCTTTTATTTTTTTGTTTTTATTTCTGTTTCTTTTTCTGTTTTTTTTCTTTTTTCTTTTTGTTTCTTTGATAAATGGAACCGTTTAAATCACAAATAAGTTTAAAAATGGTTCCCAATTTTAAATATGGAACCATTTTAAAAAATGGAACCGATTTTTAAATTCTGAACCAATTTAAATTCAGAACCATTTTTTAATTTGGAACCATTTTTAAAAATGAAACAATTTTCAAAAATCGGAACCATTTTTAAAAATGAAACAATTTTCAAAAATCAGAACCATTTAAAAAGGGAACCATTTTCGACAAAACATAAACTTTTTTCATTTGGAACCATTTTCGGAAAATCGAAACCATTTTTCGGTTCGGAACCCTTTTCAAAATGAAACCATTTTCCAAAATGAACAATTTTCAAATTTGCAACCATTTTAAATTCAGAACCATTTTTAAATTTGGAACCATTTTCAAAATGGAACCATTTTTAATTTGGAGCCATTTTCAAACTGGTTCTGAATTTAAATTTGGGAACATTCCCAAAATGGAACCATTTTCAAAATGGAACAATTTTTTCAAAAAGGAACCATTTTTTCGGTTCGGAACCATTTTCTTGGTTCAGAACCATTTTCGAAGACGGAACCATTTTTTTTGGTTCGGAACCATTATAAAAGGGAATCATTTTTTTGGTTTGGAACAATTTTTTCGGTTCGAAACCATTTTCGAAAAATCAGAACCATTTCAAAATATCGGGACAATTTTTGGTTTGGAACCATTTTAAATTTGGACCTAATTTTTCGGGTTGGCACCATTTTTAAAACGAACCATTTTAAAAATCAAAACATAAAAAATGGACATTCGAAGAAGCTGTCGAAGAAGCAGCGAACGTGCCAGCGAAAGAAGCAGCGAAACGTATATACGAAACGTAACGAGAACAAGCAGCGAACGAACGTGAAATTAAAAAAAAAGCAGCGAACGAACGTGCATGTGCATACGTACGAACGAATGTGCAGCGAGCGAAAGAAGCAATGGGCCTGCCCATGCGGGCGAAGTCCTGTAGGCGTCCCGGAAATCCGGGGCGCCTACAGGCGACATATAGGTTTTGCCGGAACCCAAGCCACGAAGCACCGGTACTACCGGGACCCAGGTACAACCAGACCGGGTACCGGGCCAAGTACCAGACAGCCCAACAACCACGCCCAATCAGCGGACCAAGGGATTTACCCGAGAGATGCGCACGGCTACGCCTGGGAGGTCCTATATATCACTTCAGTGCGGTGCCGAATGCTTCCTCCGCATGATGTAATGATTTATGGGCGGCTTTGAAGCGATCCAATAAAAAGTTAACATTATTATTCTTTTTTGTTTTTTCAAAGACCTAAATATTTTCTAAATCTGAGCAAATTTCAAAATTTGAGAATTATTCAAAAAACAAATCTTCAAAATCTGAACTTTTTTAATTGGAACAATTTTCAAATGCGAACAATTTTCAAATATAAACAATTTCCGGTGAACAAATTTTAAATTTGTTTTCAAAACATGAATAAATATCAACAATTTTCAATTTTGAACATTTTTGAAATTTAAACAAAATTCAAAACTAATCATTTTTAAATTATGAACATTTTTTGGAAATCGGAACAAATTTCGAGACTATTTTTTAAAAAGATATTAACATTTTTTAAAAATTTGAACATTTTCCAGTTAAATGATAGGAAAAATAAACAGATAAGGAAAAAATTGTCAAATGGGCCAGCCCGCCAGCGAACCTCTTCAGGCGGCGGAAGCATTCCTGGCCGCACTAAAGCGATATACAGAGATTACCTGTACGAAACCCTTGGTACCCTATATCTGACATATAGGGAGTACAACTCTAATATAACCCAGGCCCAGAGAACCAGAAAATAACAAGCAGACTTAAGGGCGATCTCTCACTACCATAGGAACTCTATGGTGCATATTTTATAGTTGTATATGTGATTTGATTTCCACGGACCTTCTAAAGCGGAACTCCTATATGTCGATCGGTACGGTTTTCCTATGACTCAAATATAAACGAAAAACGTCGAACACTCGTTTATTTTCACCTTCAGGGATCTCCAACCATCTTGTGTCATTTTCAAATAGACCTATTATGCTCAAGCACATGGTTCACCCGCTTAACATGTTGTTATTAACATCAGAACTTTTTATCATTAACACCAGAAAAAAATTGGAGTAAAATGTCCTTTCAGCCGCCCTCTGGCGGAGGCGAGGGGAGAAATAGGAGGGGGTGCTCGACGACGAGTTTTTTTTTTCCCATGCCGCAAACCAACTTGTGCTCTTTCGCCGTTTTCACTTGTAGTTGTACCATTCCATTCCATCATTTGTACATGTCCTCGTGAAAATGTTTCACCAACGTGTAACCTTCCATACAAGAGCCTCCTAATCCATCATGTCATATTACTCCTTGCCGTGTGATACCCGTTTCATAAATACCGGGCGCGCGAGCGAATCAGATAGAATTTGGAATGCTTTGCACTCAAGCAAACGTCGTGGCAGCACCCGAGCGTAGCTAGCCCCGGGCGCCACTGTCTCATCCATGACCATGTGCCCCGGCCACCGTGCGACGTTTTACCCCGTCCGTCGTCGTCTCCCACACTCTCGCTGTCGCCCGTCAATCCGTCCGTCTTTTCCCTGTGTAGATGAGAGCCTACGCAACTCATTCAAGTCAACGGTCGATGGATGTCTTCGTTGCGTGTGCATCTCGTGAAAAAATCTACTCTACGAGGGTTTCAGCGCGCGGCATGGGTAAACCGAAAAGTTCACCGGCTCTTCCGTGACGGACAGCGCTGTGGCCGTTTACCCATGGTTCCGCCGGCGGGGCATGGCCATGGACCATATGGGGTACGTACCTGCAGTATGCCTGTATGCACAGTTGCCTGCACTTTGCTTAATTAATCACCCTCGAGATATTGACGTATGAACAAATTGCGACGACAGAACAGCGCTCATGCTAGGATTCCACCTATTTGTAGATCCTAAGTTTTTGCTTAGAGAGGTCAGGTAGCGTAATAGCGTATGCTTCTTAATTGAGTGTCCGGGTTAACAGGAGTTAGGAACTAGGGGTCCCTGTGATCCAGATGCATCCTCAACTGACCGGCCCAAACTATAGTGTTTTTTGTAGGAGAAAAGAAGAACAGGATAGATTAGTATACTTGGCTGCCTCCCTGTAATCGATCTGTCGGATCGATCGATTGGAGAAGAACTCCACACGCCGACTCACAGTGTTGTCCGTCTGGAAAGGGCCATGGCAAGCGGACCTCGCAACAGCCACTGTTTTGTCAACGACATGAAAGAAAAGTGGTTGTGTATTGCATAGGCAGAGCCATGCATATAATTTTTCCATTGGGCGATTTGGCACGGGAGATGGCCATGAACCGATGCTACTATTAATTATATCCGAGCAGCGTCAGGTGAGCGGGAGCAGAAGATTTGGCTTTGGCAGCGGCGTGACAGGCGCGTAAGTGGCCCGACAGGATTGCAGCGAAGTGAGGCTTGACAGCCTCACCACTGGCCCCTGCTCTGCCTCTGCTCCCATTTTTACCCAAAAAACTAGTCGATGCCGCTGCTGCTCTGCAGTTCCAAGTCTCCCTTCCTCCAGCAATCTTCCTTCTCGGACGGGTATAAAAGGGGAAGGGGCTCCTCTGCCAACTCTTCAGACAAAGACTAGACGAACACCACCGTTGCTGCTTAGAGAGAGGAACTCGCCGGCCGGCCGGCCGCTGTCAGGATCGGCGAGAAGGACCGCGCTGGAGAAGCAGGGCACGTGCATGCATGCAAGCAAGCGTGTTCGATCTCCTCCTGCCTTGCTCGCGGGAAGGGATCAGAGCTAGCTAAGCTGTAGTACTGCACGTGTTCTTCTCCTCCATCACGGTCGTTCTCGCTTCGGAGTCGGTCGTCAGAGCTAAGCTGCTGCCTGTATCACTGTATGTGTCCTTCCCGCCATGCTCGATCCGACCTCAAGGTATGCAGTATCGATAGACAAATGTAGTGTATCTTCGATCTTTGATCCGTTGTCAATTTCGTGGCGGCACTGATCCATGCATTCGTATCTTTGATCCACTGTTAGTCTCGCGGCGACAGACACTGATCCATGCATGTCCCGAGCGTTCCAGCCGGTCGAAAAGACAATGCATTTTATTTTTGACTTTCTTGGTGTAAAACATCTAAGCTAAATTCTTGCTTCCCTTGTGGGCTTGTGGCACCTAATTAGTATCAGCTGCGTAAGACCTACGTTCTGCTTTGACACTTCCCTTTTGCGGAAGAACAGGTTTGCACGTTCCTGGACAATTTTTTATCTGGAGACCTTGAAACCGGTGGGTACTTAATTTAGTCCAAAGGAATAATACAAGTTCCTTTCCCCATCTGTCTCCTCTCTCTATATAGAACTATTCCAATTGGCATGTTTTGAAGCGGCAACTACGATCAAATAAAATTAAAACTTCGCCGTTTGTTGTCTTTCTTCTATAATCAATAATTTGTTAATCGCCGATCACTGAAGATTCAACGCCAGAGACAGAGCAGAGGAACCGACAAGTGTCTCCGCGGCTGCCCCTTGAGTGTGTATAAAACTGGCGTGTTCTTCTCACACTACGACTCCCAATTCGAGAGCCTTGTATGCACATTTGGCCGGATATGTTAAACCGGATCAACGATCGGGTTTTGGTGTGCTACGCTCCACGCCGTAGTTTAATATTACAGTGTTGGCTGATTAATTACAGACAGCTACGTCAGAGACAACTTTCCGGTGACCGTCGCTGTCCCGCCGATTCGCGGTGGCCTGGTCGGATTTGCGACTTTAACTCAGCGAGATTTTCGTCTTCAAATGATGCGTTTTCTTCGAGTAGCACGTACGGCGCTAAGAGTAGCCGCTCCGGTAATTAATCTTGGTTTATTTCGTGAGGGAGACTGGCCTCTTGGCACGATGCTAGGGGTGCGTGTGGGAAGATCGATCGAGGCTATAGGCTGATTAGGCTCTTGCCCTCTGGGATGGTGGAGAGGGATACGGATCCGATCAAAGAGGCAAGTGCTCCGAGCAATTGCAACGACTGAACGACATGCATGAAGCACTCGCCAAAGGCCACAACGAAAAGCTTGCGATCGATGACCATAGTAGGAATCATTTCAGTCTCTTTCACATTCTTAATTTACAGTTCCTCCTTCCTCGGGTATGTCCACTTCACGAAAATATCGACATAGTGTCTTAGTTGAGATCCAGCACGAATGCACGTACCAAGCCCTGGTAAAATTGAGCCAGCTACCACCGTACAAGCAGCAGGTGTTTAAATTTAAAATCTTATTTTCTCCCCCAACAAATTTTAAATATGAACTCAATTTATAAATTTAACGAAATCTGACCATATACCATTGTTGACGTATCCATGAGCCACCCGTAGGGTTTTTCTGCGGCGTCCCAACCCGTCCCGCCTAATGTCAAAATAGGCAAAACTTTGTTGTAACAGACCTGGTCCAATTTGAACTAACAACATGTTTTGCGGGCCTATACGGGACCACCGCCTGCAAACCCTAGCCACCCGCTGGCTCCGCTAGTGGTCTGGTCTATGACTAATGAGCAATGCTATGCGTACGACGAAATTGCGTACAGTTTGATGTTGGCTGCTTCATACTACATATGCGATTCGGACAATATGATCAAAGTATCACACGGAAGTCGTATGGAAAATCAAATGGCTGCCCGGCTATTTGAAATTTTGTCTACTCACCAATCGTAACCCTTTGGTGACCCTAATTCCAAATTTTACGTATTTAGAGTGATCAAATTCCCACTGCATGGACGTGTCGATCATGGCTATGACAGAAATCATGTAATAAATACTTGGTAACTATACATAAATTGGATGGAAATTGCTTACAACTACTATAGTATGGTAACTATAGTATTATAGCGTAGCAACTGACGATGAAAAAAAGTTTATCAAAATATATTAAGATGACATCTTATTTTGAAGTACTCATCGACATGAAGCCAGTGGTGAAAACGGATCATCAACGAGCATTGATCCAGTTTCAAATGACCAAATTAATTTCTTAGGCGCCGGACGAATGTACACGTCTTTTAATTAGATTAACCGTTAATTATTTGTACTTACTCTAACTTCAGAAAGTCCATCAAACATTACTGAGTGCATGCATGGGAACCTTTGTATGGACGGCAAGTCCGACCATGGATCGGGGTGAACTTAAACCAAGCAGCCGAAGAGAAGCAAGCGCAAGGGCACACGCAAAGGCCAGCCACGAATCAAAGGGTCAGCCATCACAGCACGGTCTCCCTCTATGCGCATCTCCCGGGGGGCGGGCAGACAGAGGAGGAAAGCCCACCGACGGCGATCCAGGACGGCCGAGATTCCCGGGGGCAACCCACGATCGATCTGACGGAATTTACCGCCGCATGCACCTGCTCACGGCCATACGGCCTACTGTTCCAAGCTTCTTCCTTCCGGAGAGATTCAGAAACGTAGTCCTCTCCGTTTCTAGCCCGTCGGCTGCTGCTGCTGGCGAGTACTCTCTCACGCTGCTGCCGCTGACGAAGTGATTCAGTTTCAGTGAGTCACTGACATGAAGAAAGCTGTTGCCGAGGCGACGGTGGGTGAGAGGGAAGTGGAAGTGCGTCAACTCGGATGGGCTGACTGCTTGATTGGCAGCTGCGGTCGAGTCTGTCGGGGGGTCTGATCAGTGGCGGAACCAGGAAATACACATGCGGGGGCCGAGACTGAGCACAACGCTAAATGGAGAAAAAAATTGTACATAGTAGATAGATTGTTACCTAGATTTTAACCTTTTGAAGCAAAATAGACCATCATACGACATCAAATGTTGGACACAACTAAATCTCAATCGATCGTGAATTAACATGGAGGGAAAAATAACGGTGAACTTTCTAACACGGAGGAAAAAATAGCTGTGAACTAATTCTGGAGACTTGGTCGCTTGGGTGCTTTGCTTTGAATATTGAAGCATTGAGAGGGGAGAGAAACAACAGGAAAAACAAAAGCACATGCACATGTACCATGCAGACTCGTGGCTAAAGTAACCGAGACAAAAGTCAGCTTCTCATCTCTGAATGGATCTTCTGTGAGCAGAGTATCTACACTTTCGTGTTTTACGTATGGATTTATAATAGGACACATAGTTATTGCATAACTTATCAGGGGTGTTGCAAATTTTTCTGCATGTTGGGGGGAGCCGTGGCCCCTGCTCGCCACCCCTTGGTTCCGCCAGTGGGTCTGATCTGTGTGCGCCATGCCATTGCGTGGGATTCTGCGAAAGGGCAAGCTAGCTTGAGCTTGAGTGACATGTGTATAACTTGCCGCAATGGCTGGCCTACGGGCTACGGCGTAGACAGTAGACCGGTGAGTGGGAGACGCAATCGCACTGTCAGTATACGCCTGGCGACGCGCGTGTGTAATTTGTCTTAAACATCCCTTTTAGGAACTTTGAGCTACTCGTAATCCATCACAAAACTTTCAACCAAATTTGACCACTGAAAAAAAAAACGCTATGGCGGTCCAGAATTGTCTCGTCAAATAAAACAATGTACAATGTCCCACTAATAGCGTATTTTAAGTCCGATACTTTTTTTAATAACGCTCCATTTTTTCTTAGGATTTGACTCACTCATAAGATGCTTGTTAATGTGACATTTTTTACACTAAATATGATAAGTTATTTCAAATAAGCCATTCACATTGGCGTTTTTGGCGAGCTCGAATACTTTAGGATTCAGATACACCATTTGGGATAGCTTATTCAAAATGATCTAGCTGTTTTTAACTTAGTTTTGTTTATGAAAACACCATCCTAATAGACGTTTCAGGGAAGGTTGATCCCACAACCGCGTGTCCCCCGAGCCTTAGTACTTCGTTTAAATCGCCTTACTCCCCCACATAAGTCGCGATCCACTTTTTTTTGAGGTTTAAGACGGTCGTATCCGTCGTCCGATTAGATAGAATAGAGTGTTATGTACAGAATTTCAAGGTAGGGAAAAAAATCCCTTCACATACAAAAACAACAAAAACTAGTCTCCAGAATCTTGTGTGTGGGCGAAAGTCGGCATCGCCAACTCCTCCCGCACCAAAGCCGCCACCTTCAAAGGCGAGATTGCCACATTGCAGAAAGTCCTTTGGCTTCTCTCCTTCCCTGTCCGCCAAAACAAGTGGATGATGGTTTCGCCAGTCGCTCTCCTAGCCTCGTGTGAAAAACCCACAATAGCTCGCCATGACAAAAGACAACCTCGATCAGCAACACACACAGTTCTCCCTGTGCCCCACAGCCACAAAAAGCACCTCCTCTCAGCATTTGCAAGGAGGAGTGTCCAAGCATCAGAATCTTCATCATCTAGGCCTCCCCTGGTGGCATTTGCCGCTCCATCCTGGTCCCTGACGTCGTCTTCTTCTTCTTGGTCTTGCTCATGGCGAGGACGAGGTCGTCGATGGCCGCCGCCGCCTGGTCCGAGAAGGGTCCATCTAACAGGGCCATGAAGTCCTCTCGCCGGCGCACCGAGGGGTGGGCCTCCTCAGTCAGCAAGCCAAGACGGCGTGCCACGGTCTCCCTGGCCAGCTGCTCGATGTTGGCGCCCTTCGGGTGCAGCTTGGCGAGTCTCTCGCTCCTCCACACAGACGGCGCCTCCACCTCCATCTCGTGGACCAACGGCCTGGCCGGCGTGCCCAATACGGTGGCCGCAATTGGCACCGTGATCCGGGCTAAGAAGCCCGACAAGGGGCATAGAGATGCACCTACCTCCATGTCCTGCTGCCTAGGTCCAGCCTGCACCGGCTCGACAATGTCCTTCACGAACTGCTGCCCCTGCCCGTCCTCCTTCTCAACAACGATCTACCCCGAGCGGACAAGGTAGAGCCTGCTCCAGGCTCGGTACTGTGCTTCTCTTCATCCTCCACCTCCTCATGCAACAGCACCACCTCGCATGACGCATCGCCTGGCGAGACGATAGAAGGCGGCTCGTCGCTCACAACCGGAAGCGGGGAGCACCCCGAGGCCAGACACGAGTCCCATGCCGAAATCTCGCCGATCAGACCTTGCCACGCCAACATCTTCTCAGACTCTATCGCGGATATACTCGCCTCGCGGTCGCCGTCCTCCCCCTGCAAAACCAAGGGCATCCGGTCGTCACCACATTCTTCTCCGAGAGAGCAGCATCCACGCCCTCCTTGTAGCCTCGCCTGCAGGCCAACACCACCTCCTTTTCCTCAGAGCAGCACACGTCCAGCTCCATGCCGCCCGCAAGCTCCGCCGACGCCATGAGCACGTCGCGGAAGGAGCGGAGAGGAGAGGTCGAGGAAGCCCTTCTACGCGGTGGCTTCGCAGGTGGAGGAGACGTCAAAGGTTCTTGGCAACCTCCAGCGAGGTGGCCTGGTTTGTGGCACCTCCAACACACCTTGAGCTCCCGACAGTCAACGGCGAAGTGGCGGTGACTAAGACAGCGGAAGCAGCGTCCCCGCATCTTCGCAAGGAGGAGAGCGCGTCTCGCCCGGTTGGCTCCCTCCTGCGCCGTGGGCCGGCTACCGCGAGTCCCAACCGCCGAGGGCGCGCGCCGCGCTGCAGGAGCTTGGGCGGTGTAGCCGCCGTCCCGATGCCACCAATGCGCCGGACGCACGATGCTCCAATCCTCCGCGTCTTGACTAGCATGCGCCGACCGCCGCTCCAATCCCCTCCGCTCCTCGGCAGCGTGTCTCGCACCTTCAGGAGCAATGAGACTCCCTCCGACCGCACCCGCCTTGGACTGAATGCGGCGAGGTCGCCCCACCGGCGACGACCCAGTGGCAGAAGGCGGCAGCACACCGCGCGCTTTGGGATCCTCCATTAGAGCCCTGCGGAAGCGAGGTGGTGTTCCCGCAGGGGAGGATGAGCCGCGCGTGCCAGCTCCCCGAGCGGCATGGCCCCCCCACCCAGCTTGGGGCCGCCGGCCGACGCGGAAGCCCCCTCCGTCTACAGATCGGGCACCACCGAGATCTCCACGACGTCATCCTCTGCGCAGTCCGCCCACAGGAACGGGCACGGGGCAGGGGATAGGGTTGGCGGCGGTGATCTGTGGCTAGGGGTACGGGGCAGTGGGGTGGAGGCGGCGGTCGGAGTGGGCGCCACCATGGTCGCCTCTCGCGGGTCGAGAGCCCTATCTATAAGTTTCCCCTTTTTTCCGATTCACTTTTTATCCTTCCTATTAGATCCCACATTTTGTGTATACTAGTTGAATGCCCACGCGTTGCGACAGTTCTCAATTTTTTCACACATATAGACATAATAAAGAATATATATATTGCACTTAGAGTCGTACATTTTGGTTCTTGTCAAAGTTTTTAGCCTCCGCCGACGCGTGTCGTCACGTGACTCTGCGTGAGACCGCGTACGGACTTTTCTTCACGGTCTTCCCGTAACTCTACCACCTTCCAGTGCCTCGACATCTACCGCTCCAGTATATCCTGCACGGACTTTTCACTGTGGACTGCTGATGTCTACGCACGCTTCTATTCTTGTAGACAGTGTTGGGCCTCCAAGAGCAGAAGTTTGTAGAACAGCAGCAAGTTTCACTTAAGTGAATCACCCAAGGTTTATCGAACTCAGAGAGTTAGAGGTCAAAGATATCCCTCTCAAGCAACCCTGCAATTAAGATACAAGAAGTCTCTTGTGTCCCCAACACACCTAATAAACTTGTTAGATGTATAGGTGCACTAGTTCGGCGAAGAGATAGTGAAATACAAGTAATATGGATGATTATAAGTAGTAATTGCAATCTGAAATAAAAATGGCAGCAAACAAACATGTAGCAGAACTTGTTGTAAACGGTGTTTCAATACTTAGAAACAAGGCCTAGGGATCATACTTTCACTAGTGGACACTCTCAACAATGACATCATAATTGAATACATAAATATCTTCTATTCACTATGCTACTCTGAACCACACTCCGGTTGGATAACGAACACCAATTCATTGCGTAGGGCTGCAAAAGCACAACTCAAAGTCTGAGTAAACAAACAACACAATTTCATGGAGACATCCAACTCAAATTATAACTCATGATAAGTATTTATGCAAACTTTAGCCTAAGAGCCACACACGGTGCGCACACTGTCATCTTCACACCGTGGGACAAGGTGACTCCGGAGATCACATTAATAAAATAACTTGAGTAGCATAATAGATGAAGAGTAACATCTACTTATTCGACTAGATTACAAAGCTCATGATCACATAAAGATCACACCATGGGAGAGAGAGATAAACCACATAGCTACCGGTAGAGCCCTCAGCCTCGGGGGAGAACTACTCCCTCCTCATCATGGGAGTCAGCAACGGCGATGAAGATGGCGGTGGAGTCGATGGAGATGGCTCGGGGGCAATTCCCCGTCCCGGCAGGGTGCCGGAACAGAGACTTCTGTCCCCCGAAACTTGTCGTCGATGGCGGCGGCGCTGCGGAACTCTTCGTGGAATATGACTGATTATTTTAGGGTTTTCGCGTCGGGGGCAATATATAGGCGAAAGGACGATGGTCGGTTGGGACCCGTGGGCCCTCACCACGTGGCGGCGCGCCCAGGGCCCACCCGCGCCATGGCATGGTGAGGAGGCCGGGCCTCCCCCCTTGCCCTTCTGGCTCCGTGTACGTGACAGAAAAATAGGAAGCTGGGCTTTTGTTTCGTCCAATTCCGAAAATATTTCCAGCAACTTTTCTGAAACCAAAAACAGCAGAAAACAGGAACTGGCACCGTGGCATCTTGTTAATAGGTTAGTCCCAGAAAATGCAAAAAATGATATAAAGTGTATATAAAACATGTAGCAATTGGTATAATATCAACATGGAACATCAGAAATTATAGATACGTTTTGGACGTATCAAGCATCCCCAAGCTTAGTTCTACTCGTCCTCGAGTAGGTAAAACGATAACAACAAAATAATTTCTGAGGAGACATGCTTTCACACAATCTTGATCAAATAATATTGCAAGGCTCATGTTGAATGAAGTGACTCAAAGCAATGGTCTATAGTTTGCTAACAAGTAGATAAAGAGTAAACAACTGAATCATATAAGCAAAAACTTTTCATGAATAGTACTTTCAAGACAAGCATCAAAAAGCTTTGCATAAGAGTTAACTCATAAAGCAATAGATTCTAAGTAAAAGGCATTGAAGCAACACATAGGAAGATTTAAGTTTCAGCAATTGCTTTCAACTTTCAACATATATATCTCATGGATAATTGTCAACACAAAGTAATATAACAAGTGCAATAAGCAAGCATATAAGAATTGATGCACACAAAGTTGACACAAGTGTTTGCTTCTGAGATAGAAAGAAGTAGGTAAACTGACTCAACATAAAGTAAAAGAAAGGCCCTTCGCAGAGGGAAGCAGGGATTAAATCATGTGCTAGAGCTTTTTAGGTTTTGAAATCATAAGAGAGCATAAAATAAGTTTTTGAGAGGTGTTTGTTGTTGTCAACGAATGGCAGTGGGCACTCTATCCCCCTTGTCACCCAGACTTTCAAGAGCGGCTCCCATGAAGGACGTTATTTCTACCCAAGGGTAGATCATCCCTCTTCTCTTTTGTTTACACATGCATATTTATAAATTGGTATGACACTCCTCCCAACCTTTGCTTACACAAGCCATGGCTAACCGAATCCTCGGGTGCCTTCCAACAATCACATACCATGGAGGAGTGCCTATTTGATATTGTTTAACACTTTGAAAATTGCTTCTGATAAATCATTGGCAAAACATGTGAAGAGAATTAAACAGTTAAAGTTGTAATTAATTGGGACTGGGCACCCCATTTGCCAGCTCTTTTTGCAAAGTTATTGGATAAGCGGATGTATATGCCACTAGTCCATTGGTGAAAGTCTGTCATGAGTAAATGACAAGGTGATAGAGAAAACGCCACATACTTCCTCATGAGCTATAAAACATTGACACAAATAAGGAGTAATAAAGTTTTGAATAGTTTAAAGGTAGCACATGAAGTATTTACTTGGAATGGCAGGAAATACCACATAATAGGTAGTTATGGTGGACACAAATGGCATGGGTTTTGGCTCAAGGTTTGGATGCACGAGAAGCATTCCCTCTCAGTACAGAGTTTAGGCTAGCAAGGTTGTTTGAAGCAAACACAGGATATCAACTGGTACACAAGACTTACATAAAACATATTGCAAGCATTATAAGACTCTACACTGTCTTCCTTGTTACTCAAACACTTTTACCAGAAAATATCTAGACCTTAGAGATACCAAACATGCAAACCAAATTTCAACAAGCTCTACGGTAGTTCTCCACTAATAGGTTTTAACTACATGATGCAAGAGCTTAAACATGATCTACTTGAGAGCTCAAAACAATTGCAAAGCATCAAATTATCCAAGACAATGATCTACAAGAATAGTATGTCTTTTCAATATACCATCTACCACATGTAGCATTTTCTGTTTCCAACCAAACACCAATCAACTTATTTCAACATAAAACTCTCCAAATAATTCAACAATGAAACAAGAGAGTACTTCTCTACAAGAACTAACAGCTCTGAACAAGAGATGCATGAAAAACAGGAGCTAAAAGCATTGCAGTAGCTAGTAAGAATACTCAACAAATATAAGTGAAGAATACGAGTATTCACATGAAAAAGCGGAGCGTGTCTCTCTCCCACACAAGAATGCTAGGATCCAATTTATTCAGAAAAAGAAAACAACAAAGCAAAAATAAAAGCACACAGACGCTCCAAGTAAAGCACATAAGATGTGAAAGAATTAAAATATAGTTTCACTAGAGATGACCTGATAAGTTGTTGATGAAGAAGGGGATGCCTTGGGCATCCCCAAGCTTAGACGCTTGAGTCTTCTTGAAATATGCTTGGGTGACCCACGGGGGCATCCCCAAGCTTAGGCTTTTCACTCTTCTTGATCATATCATATCATCTCCTCTCTTGATCCTTGAAAACTTCCTTCACACCAAACTCGAAGTAATTCTCATTAGAGGGTTAGTGCATAATCAAAAATTCACATATTCTGTAATGACACAATCATCTCCAACACTTCTGGACATTAGCTACAGCCACTGATATTTTGTGGAGCAAAGAAATCCACTCAAACACAGTAAAAGAGAGAATGCAAAATAAAAGGCAGAATCTGTCAAAAACAGAACAGTCTGTAAAGACGAATTTTTTCGAGCACTTAAGTTGCTCAGATGAGAAAAGTCAAAACTAATGAAAGTTGCGTACATATATGAGGATCACGCTGAATTTTTTCAGAATTTTTGATTTTTCTGGAGTGAATACAGCTCAAAACGGTGGACAGCAAAATCTGTCTCTGCGCAGAAATCCAAATCTAGCATCAACTTTCTATTAGAGCTTTACTTGGCACAACAATGCAATAAAATAAAGATACAAAGGAGTTTTTACAGAAGTAAGCAAGCTCCTTGACTCAAATAAAAGAAAAATTACAGAAATAAAACATGGGTTGTCTCCCACAAGCGCTTTTCTTTAAAGCCTTTTAGCTAGGCATGATAATTTTGATGATGCTCTCATATGTATAAGAGTTGAATATAAGAGAGCATAAAAAAGCAAATATAAACACATTTAAGTCTAACCCACTTCCTATGCAAAGGAATCTTGTAGGAAAATAAATCAATGAAGCACAAAGTGACTAGCATAGGAAGGCAAAACAATTGCAACTTCAAAACTTTCAACATAAAGAGAGGAAATTTAATAACATGAAGATTTCTATAACCATATTTTCCTCTCTCAAAATAATTGTCAGTAGCATCATGAATAAACTCAACAATATAGCTATCACATAGAGCATTCTTATCATGATCCACATGCATAAAAGTATCATTACTCTCCACATAAGCATAAACAGTATCATTAGTAATAGTGAGAGTAAAAGTATCACATCCATCATTGTAATCATCATAAATAGGAGGCATAGAATAATCAAAATGATTTTTATCCTCAATAGTAGATGGGCTGAAAATATCATATTCATCATTGTAAACATCATATATAGGAGGCATATCATAATCAACATAAACTATATCCTCAATAGTAGGTGGGATGAAAACATCACAATGATTATAATCATCATATATTGGAGGCAAAGTATTATCAAAGCAAATTTCCTCCTTAAAGCTTGGGGGACTAAAAATATCATATTCATCACAACCAGCTTCCCCAAGCTTAGACTTTTCCATAGCATTAGCAATAATGGTGTTCAAAAAATTCATGCTAATAACATTGCTATCACTATTATGCAAACAAGCCTCCATAGGTTTTTTAATTTTCTCTTCAAAAGCATCATGTCCTAATTCAATATAAAGTTCATAAAGATCTCTATTTTTTTTGTTGTTTTCCATTAAGCCTAACTAGTGAAAATAAAAACAAGAGACAAAAAGAAATAATTGCAGAATCTAAAGGAGATACCTTCCAACACTTACCTCCCGGCAACGGCGCCAGAAAATAGCTTGATGTCTACGCACGCTTTTATTCTTGTAGACAATGTTGGGCCTCCAAGAGCAGAGGTTTGTAGAACAGCAACAAGTTTCCCTTAAGTGAATCACCCAAGGTTTATCGAACTAGGGAGGTAGAGGTCAAAGATATCACTCTCAAGCAACCCTGCAATTAAGATACAAGAAGTCTCTTGTGTCCCCAACACACCTAATAAACTTGTCAGATGTATAGGTGCACTAGTTCGGCGAAGAGATAGTTAAATACAAGTAATATGGATGATTATAAATAGTAATTGTAATCTAAAATAAAAATGGCAGCAAACGAACATGTAGCAGAACTTGTTGTAAACGGTCACTACAAGAAATATGCTATGCTATGACCTTTTGATAGTGACCCTGAAAATATTGGTCACAAATCTATGACCATTTTGGACAAGTTGGTCATGAGCTGGTTTGGAGGGTCTAAATGCTAAAATTTAACGACCAAACCTGTCAAAAAGGTCACAATGTTCTTTCGTGGATTTGTCATAATGCAGATATCAATAATTTAGAACTTTTTTCTACCAATTTAAATGGTTATTCTCATCCAACTAAGCAGCTTCGTCTACGTGTCATTTCTTATGTGTCATTTTCGCTTACTTGTCTCTGCTTATTCGTCATTTTCGCTTACGTGTCACAGCTTATGTGTCATTTTCGACTACGTGTCACTTGTCACCCATGGTGTGATCGCACTGACAGGTGGGACCTATGCTGACATATGGGACATATGGGTCCCACCCTTACCCCACCCAGCCTGATCGGTGGGACCCATCCTTATTCAACCCAACCTGACCAGTGGGACCCCCGATGACATGTGGGACCAGCCCCGCCCAACTTGACATGTGAGACCGGCGGCAGGCGGGACCCACCTCCCCCCGCGAATGACATGTGGGACCCGCCTCTCCCCGCGCATGACATATGGCCCAGACACCGCCACACCTGACATGTGGGACCGGCCCACACGGAGACAAATTCGCAAATAACAAGTCACAAAATGTGCGAAACTGGGGGTCAAACCCAGGATCTCACTCTTTATTTCGCTCCACTAACCACTAAGCCATCACAAGGTATGTGCGGGAAAAGCACTTCAGGCCTTCTTAATAGTTTAACCCGACAGGACATGGGCTCTGGTGGGCTGACGCCATGGCCCATGGAGGAATAAAGGCAGGATTCCCTCATATCTATTCGGCCCATTTGGATTTATTCTTTTCAGTTTTCTTTAATATATTTTTAATTTGAACTCCAATTTCAACCAAATAAAATTTGAAAATTTTGTAGATATGTCCTCTACAATTATAGATTACTAGGGAATGTTTTTAGTAAAAATAAAATACAAACTTATCTAAGATTATATATTGTTTTATATAGGGTTTTGTGGAATTTAAAATAAAATTTTGGATAATTTTTTGAAATTTGGCTTCAATCTATATATGATAGCTCATTTATGTGAACACTTTCTCAAAAAACTGTCGTATTCTAAGTTTATTCTTTTGTATGGACACTGCGACACATATGTTGACACATCGCGAAGGTTTTTCATTATTTTGAATTTTTTAAAATTTGTATGCTTGTTTGAAAATCTAGTCAAGTTTCGGTCATGACCGTTGGTGTGTAGTGATAGGACCATGCAAATATTTGTGTGTATCTATGATGAAATGACTAGTTGTGAACCTACAAATGAAATTCTCAAAAAATGACGGGTAAGATATAGAGCACTTGTAGTTCAAATTTTAGCCATTTCCAACTGAATCGGCAGGAAACCGTTTAATTGACCGGAAAATGGTAAAAAACTTTGAATTGAATACTTTTTGGTGATTGTACATAGAATGATATCTACTATGTGAAAAAAGTTTATCGGTTCCATTTTGGACAACACTCTCGGTAGCCGCTTCACAAAAAGTCGGGCTATTAGCACTTAAAAATGAAAAGTGGATTTTTTTTGTGAAACATGTCGAAATCGCTTGTCTGCAACATTGTTCTTCATACCAGAATGCACACATGTGCCAAATTCGGGCACATTTCGACAAACTATGTCATGAATGTGGCCAAAACACTTCTTTCTAGTCTTGAAAGCTATGAATGTATATTCATGGTAGCAAGTTTTTTGGAACATGTTTTCAATAAAATTTCCAAATTGCAAGTTTATATTTTTTTGTGGTAACTAGGTCACATGTCATGACGCTATGCGAAGGGTTTCCATTATTTTGATTTTTTTTTGAATTTTGTATGCTTGTTTGAAAATCTGGTCGAAGTCTCGGTCATGACCGTTGGTGTGTATTGATTGAATCTTGCAAATATTTTTGTGTATCTATGATGAAATGACTAGTTGTGAACCTAGAAATGAAATTCTTGAAAAACAACGGACAAGATATATAGCACTTGTAGTTCAATTTTTAGCCATTTCCAGTTGAATCGGCAGAAAACCGTTTAATTGACCGGAAAATGGTAGACAACTCAGAAATGAATACTTTTTGGTGATTGTACACAGAATGATATCTACTATGTGAAAAATTTGTATCGGTTCCATTTTGGACAACACTCTTGGTAGCCGCTCCACAAAAAGTCGGCCTATTAGCACTTAAAAACGATAAGTGGATTTTATTGTGAAACATGCTCAAATCGCTGGTCGGCAACATTGTTTCTCATGCCACAATGCACACATGTGGCAAATTCGGCCACATTTCGACAAACTATGTCATGAATGTGGCCAGAACACTCCTTGTTAGTCTTGAAAGCTATGAATGTATATGCATGATAACAAGTTTCTGGGAACACGTTTTCGATAAAACTTCCGAATTGCAACTTTATTTTTTTTTTGTTGATATAGAGAAAATGAACCATTTAGCAGTATGATATCCTGCAACTAATTATTTTCACTACAAAACGCACCTAACTATTGACTGTACAGTGGGGTCAACAAGTGGTAGGTCTCAGCTGCAGACACTCTGTAGTCATCAAGGGTGAGGTGCGAAATTGAGTATGACAGGGTCCAAACCCTAGCCACCAGCGCCTCTCCTTTTCATCCCGAAAACGAAACCCTAGCTTCCATCTCTCCAACCCTCACTCCCGCCGCCACCAGCGCCTGACCGCATCCCTATTCTCCTCTCTCTCCACCCCTCCCTCCCGCCGCCACCCATCGATCCAAGCCCGTCGGCGCCAGATCCGTAGCCCACCGTTCCCATCTTCCGCTCCCTCTCTCCACATGTCGTGCACCCGTGCTCTCGCCGCATCGTCCACAGATGCACCGCCGCCCAGCAGCCACGGCGTCGCGCCGGCTTCCACAGATGCACCGCCGCCCAGCAGCCACGGCGTCGCGCCGGCGAGGCAGCCGGCGCGCGTGTGCTTCCATGCGCGCCGCTTCGTCGAGCTGGCCGGACCGCGGCGGCGCGTGACCTAGGGTTTGCGGTGGCTTTGCCCCACGCCGGCCACGGCTCTCCGGCAAGCAGAACCGCGACGGCGTCGACGGGATACTCGGACGGCCTCGCGCTGCAGGTAGGATCCACTCCATCTTCCCGCGTCTTTCCACAGCAGAGATGGTTTTGATCTGAAGTTTTTGTTGTTTTACTGGTTGTTCAGGGCGCCGGTGGTGCAGTGGCTTCAAGAACACGCTCGGGAACATCGAGGCCGACTGGACTAGGGCGGAAGCCGTGGACTACAAGCTCGCCCACAACTCACTGCTTCTCCAGGTCCCGTACGCATGCCCGCTCTCTCCTCCCCTCTGATCTCTGATTGTAGTAGGGGAAAACTCAACTCGATCTGGCGTTTGTTTCCGCCACAAGAACTTGTGTCTTATTTTCAGAATCCAATTCTGTTATATGCACTTTTAAGTGAACTAATAAAGTGTTTCCTATAGTCCAACAAGGTAAATCGTGTGCTAGGCCATGGGGAAACTGAAGCGACCCACACCTGCCACAACTAGTGTGGCAAATGCACGTCTTTGGCTCGACGAAGATAAAGCATCACTTTACCAACATCTTGCCATTAGAGTAGCATAACAGAAGCACGACAATGGATTCGATACTTTAACAATGGAATACATTTTTACAAAAAACATTACAACTCAACTCTTACAAGCATTTACAATAACATTGTCCTAGAAGTAACAATCTTCAGATAGACGTTCATCTAGTTGCTCGTTGAAGTCCAAGTAATAGTCGATGGTTCCTTCTTTAGCGGTTCCCTGCTCCTCGAACTCCTCGCTTCCAGCCTCTCACAACCTAAGCAGGGGAGGAATTTATGTATGAGTACACGGAGGTACTCAACAAGTCCAGATAAGGTGTTTGATGCACTATTATCTACTAGGACCAACGGTCCAGAAGTATAATGATTTTCGAAAACATTTCTAGGAAAGGTCAAGTTTTAGTTATGAAATCTATGATCTTCTTGTCTCACGAGCTGCTAGAATCCCCCTATGGATTCCTTTCTCGCCACGTTCGCAGCTCCTTCCCGGAACAGGGAGTGACATGCCACAATTTGATACACTCTGCAGAGGTGCGTTAGTTTACCCACAGACAATCCGCAATCCGGGTGACCGTGCCCTGCACTCACTACCAGACTTTGGATCACAAAGCTGTTTCACCCCCTTGTTTGACATGCCTCGCATCGCAGCTGGCAGAACCAGCTACCCGTCCATAACATGGCTACAGTAGAGCCCTCTTGCAGTTGGTCGCCAAATAGGCCACTCCCAAACTGCGACAGTTGGTCGCCAAATAGGCCACTCCCAAACTGCCATCCCTGGGTGACATGCCTTATAAGGTGGTATTTCTACAGCTCAGCCTCGCCCATACAGGTCGTGTGGTCAGCGCTGTCGCTACGGCGCTTGAACCCAAGAAGGCAATTGCTATTAATCCTAGGGTGATATCCCGTGTAGTCGAACCTGCTTCCAATGGCTTTACAGCCTCCACACAAGGGTTCGAACTACCAACCATAACAGTTCACCGACTGCTCCATCAGTCGATCAACAAGTTTCATATCATATTATTCAGAACATATATTTTCCTTTGATGCAAGTGATATCACAGATAGTAAGTTGCAAATACTTTGATAAAAATAATCAAGAGGACATGAGCTGGACTTGCCTGAGATATCCGGAAGTTAGCAGAACAATAAAGATTCAATTTCATCCCATAAGAATTCCAAAGAATATCCAAACTGGAAAAGGCAAATGAATTTCCAATCAACACCAACACAGAAGTTCACATCACATGGTATGATGCACATGTAGGTTACAGTTGCACTTATCAACACTGAAGTGTGGGTGGTTAATTAACTTAGAGCATCTTGGTTGATTATTTATCTGTGACAGTGTATTGCATCACGCAATGGACAAGACTTCCATGTTGAACTTACTAACGATACAAGACATGCATTCAGATTTGTTCTTGAGTCAGCTGCAACAGTACATAACAAAAGAGTGAAGAATACTTGATTCTCAGATTTATTTGTATGGATACATATATCACATGTTAATGATCTCAGATTATTCTTATTTACATCACTCAAGTTCGATTTCATTTCAAGGATGTATTTTAGTTCACATGGTTCAACAAGCTAATTTATTAAATCGTTTACAGGCTTCTAACTATCTCTCTCGGTGAAGAGAAAATAATTGAGGAACAGATAGCAGAAGCCATGCTAGTGGTTCAACCAAGTTAGTTTCATCTACTACATGTTCTGGAGTGACAAGGGATAGCATTTGGTTATTTATTTGGTCATCTAAATGCTGCTGCCAGATAGAAGAAATAATATGATGTTTGACTCATGTGAATTAACCAAGCATGAATGATATTTGGTTAATTATAGGTACTAGTACGCTGCTCCAGAACTACAGGTTCCAGTAATGATGGGAACCTAGAGCTATGTATTTCAGTACTGGTTAATTGTAGATTGTGAGATACTGACTGATAACCTGGCTACCAACATAGGTACCTGATGGTTGCATACTTATGATGCCTCACCGGAACTTACGACTCTCACGATACTTGGTTCATGCTATAGGAACTACTCCGAACCTAGGTTGCCTGAAGGTTTCTTGAACTAAGTTCCGTTGTCGAAACCCTGTAAAAGATCTCTGAATATTGGTTCTCTGGTGTAGCTAAGTTTTGGTCCAAAGGTACAGCTGCTACTCTGGAATCTAAGTACTACAAACCTTTGTTTTATTGCTGATGGATTTCATGATAAAGGTTCAGTTTAGAATTTATTTGTATAACAAGATTGACCTTCAATTAAGATTTGCAAACAAGCAGCAAGGAATACATATACAGTAGTTTCTACTTCCAGGACATGAGCTACTGTATTTTCATAAATAAACATGTAGTTCTCATCTTATTAAATTATTACTCAAATGCACATGTACTAGCAGCTACTGCTTTCGATGGAAAGAACTCCTCACTTGAAAAGTATTTATACAACTATTTAGACTTTGCAAATGGTCATTAGTGCCAGTTACTCACTTTGGATTTGGCATGGTTCAGTTTAGCTATCACTTGTACATTAGAATAGTATCTAGTTTAGGTATGCAGGCAAGCAACGAGGCATACGAATACAGAGCAATTTCATAGAACTGTAGCCTATCTAGGATGTCAAACTCTGAATCTTAACAATGAGTGCAAGATGATGCCTACCACCGTGATGGTTAATCCAAATTTATACTTCCCCATTTTCCACCTAAATCTATACATCCTTATTATACTCTCACCCATGTATCAGATCAGCACACAAGAAAGATAGACATGCATCAATTTGATTCAGCCTCTTCGTGTCCTCAAGTGCAAGGTATACCTGATAAGTTGGGAAATTTGAAGACATAATAATCTGGCGGTAAAAGGAATTTGGTCGCCTCAACTCAGAATAGTTTCCCTCTCCAATCAGGATGGACCACAGTGCCTACAGGCTCGGTGTGCTCCGGCACGACGATGGCGCCGCGTCCGGCAACTCGCCTCTTGGTATCCAGGTCCTCCGCCTCGCTCCAGCCTTGCTTGTAGCTCGCCGTTCTCGATGGATGCCAGTAGGGTTGCCGCTGCAGTAAACCCGCCGTTGCCGCCGGCTAGCGATAAGGTTGATCACCACCATAACCACGATTAGGATCTGCTTCCAGGGAGCATCTCCGCTTCTCCCCTTAATCCCCGGCGTTCGGTCTCCCGCTGTGATCTCTGGTTCCTAATTTCCTAGATCAGAGGCATGGTGCAGGCCTCGATTGGGTGGAGGAACAAATGGGGATGAGAGAGGTCTCCTGGCAAGCTAGAGCAGAGAAGTGTTTCACCGATTCCTCTCACTCTTGAGTTCTACGTGATGCTGAGGTGTCCTGGGTTGTTACGGTGGCTATTCCTCTAGTTGCCAGCTCCTCCTGTGGTCATTTTGCTAGATCGAATGGATAGTCTCTGGTTGAAAGATAATGAGACAAGCATTTGACTGCTACAGTTCATGGTAAATAAGAGATATTTTCTCCCATGGATGGACTAGTACGCGCACATAACAGGACATTAAGCATCTAGTGATTTTCCATCGACGGTATAAATATTTTACAAACAGCTAAAATGTGTATTGGTGGAGAATTAATTTTAATTGGAAGTTGTTGTCGAAAATAAATTATTTACGTAGATTCTTCCAAATAAATTATTATTGTTCCTTGCTCGGTGTCCCTATACCCTCACGATTATTTTCGGAAGTCACAAAGTTATACCATGTTTTATCGGAAAATACATTTTCTCGGGGTATTATCATATCCAATAAGAATGCCCCAAACATCATGTTCTTGAGTTGCATATTTCAAAATATTCAACACTCAACTAACAAAAGTGATAATTAGCTGGTGGCACTTTTGTTCACTTGCAGTATTCTCTTTTTGGTTGTTTCATTGTGTGTGATGGTTTCGGATTTACTCAATTTCGAATTTCTATGCATATATGAAATGTATGCCGTGCATGACAATCAATGGTTCACACATATACGGTTATAGCCATTGCCACGGTTAGATCTACGCTGCTCCCTAGCCGGCGTGATCTCACCAATAGTATTGGTTAACCTAGCAAAATATAAATATTGCTAAAAAAATAAACGGAATTTTCTGGCTCGTATTTTACGAAACTACTTATAAATATCTGGGGTATTACATCCTACCACCCTTAAGAAAATTTCGTCCTCGAAATTTAAGGTAAGAGAAAGATGTATGCAAGTTGAAAAATGTAGGGTATTATCAATATATAGAGTAAGAACATAATTTGTATAACGAAGTCAATATGTTGCATATTTCATGTAGGATAACAAGGTTTCAAAACCCTGAGAACTTACTGATAGGATCTCACAAGTTTGAAAGTACTAAAAAATTAAACAGTATGAGCAAGTGGCTTTTGGCAACTAGGTATAGAAATCCTCTGTAATTGAAATAGCCACTAAGTTTGATAGTGCAGATGATAATTAGCTAGATGGTTATTTCACATTAGATATCACTATGGACAAGCATGAACACCTATACTTGCTATTCTGCAGTTTGTAGACTATTAACAACAAGTGATTCATCAGGAAAGAAAATCATTGGTTCGTTATTTCTTTTTCTACATAGTAATTCGTCCTACTGAAGAAAAGCTGATCATTCCAGGGGACAAATATTACTGCTGAAACACATGACGTATATATAGACTTGCTTATAACTTGTCCTGCTCAGATTTATTAGTTGAGGTATACATGATAACTAAAACATACCATTTTCTGAATCTACCAAGGACTACTGAAACTAAAAATAGTGGGGAATGTAAATACGGAAGCAAAAGTAGTGAAATTGAACTTTCTATATATGCTACACTATGGCGCAAATTTATGTTTCAGTTCAGAATATACAAGTTATAAAAGCTATGGTCCAACGATGGCTCGGGTGCTATGTAATCACTTTTATTGTCTATACATGCTTAGTTTGAAACAATTATACCACCATAAACATGGTATTTTTTGTCACTTCTCCCTGTATATATGATCTAGGCGATGATTCTATTCATAATCATGTTTTATTTGGGAAGAAAGTTACATTTAAGCATTTGAATAGACAATAGTTGTTCACATCACTAGTATTTAACTGTTGGAAGCTCAAGCCTAATTAAGAAGTTTCATGCATATGTTCCAACAAAAATCTTTATAAGATTAACGCACATTCATAATCAATTTTTTTTTCAAAATTCCAAAGCTATTTCTCAGTGTTATCAGTACATGAAAATGATAAAGCATGATTATTCATTTTCAAACCACAATAATAAGCTATCATGAATTTCCTTCTATCATTTTATCCATCTCAATCGGATGACCACTTCATGTTTAACTTGATCAAAGCATGGTAATAATGTAACTTTGCGTTAAACTACAATTATGCAAGACTGATATATAAATTTTAGTTAAGCACAAATCTGGTTTTATCCTATGCATAAGAGCTTAATAGATGAAACTCAACGACTTTATGTATACAACAATCAAAAGTTAACACTAGGCACTGGAGTATTACGATGATGTCATAACTGAACACATGTACAATTGCATTGTTAAGGTTAAATATTATGCCATCCAAATAGTTTTATTTTTACATGACCTGGTTATCATAACAAACACTTTTATTCATTTCTGAAAGTCACTTTGTAAGAACATAAGGATTTAATGGATTACCTTAGCATGTCCTTTTTATAAATGGTATTATAAAGGAAATGGAATTGAACAAATTTAATAGATTGTCTTAGAATGACATTTTGTAAATTATATGATAAAGCAAATGGAATTGAACATAGGTTGTGTTTAGAGAAAGTATTTTCATGATTCACGTATAGAAATTATATGATAGTTCTAGATCCTAATTCTGCATGGCATCTTCTTCGGACACTAAAGACTTGTGCCGGATCACAGATGAGGATGAAAAGCAGGATAGGTGTAGATACTATAATAGGATGAGAAAGATTCGTGTCTTGGACGTCTCTTCACATCTGTTCCAACCGATGATGTTGCATTTGGTGTTTAGAGCATGCTCTTCCCCTTTCTCCTGAGAGCATTGCTCAAGATGATACTCCACATCCATCCTCACATAACTTGCTACTTTTGACCCGATTCAAATTTACTTTATCCAACCATAGCATAGTAAATCCGCCAAAAGAACGAAAAGAAAGAATCAACCCCCAAAAATGTAGACAATCAAGTATGATGCTCAATTTGATCATGCCATCCAAACAATCAATTTTGAAATATCTTTTAAAGAAACATAGTTTTGCACATAAGTACAACAGGTCTAATGACCAAGGAGCGTTTTAACGTCAACTACCTAATCGCCTGATAACTTCAGTTAGTACTACAAGAGTCAGATTTCGAACTTAGGCGAAAAGTTAGTATGGACAAAGATATACTAAGATAGATCAAAAGGTGTAGATAAGTAACAAAACAATTGATGGATGAGAAATAGCAAAGACAAAGCTGAGATAAAAGTATGGAGTAGATGAAAAGATCCTTAGCAACTTACCTATGGTTCCTACAGTCCCTCGCTACCTACGAGCTTTAGACCGACCATTGCTCTGATACCACCTGAAGCGACCCACACCTGCCACAACTAGTGTGGCAAATGCACGTCTTTGGCTCGACGAAGATAAAGCATCACTTTACCAACATCTTGCCATCAGAGTAGCATAACAGAAGCACGACAATGGATTCGATACTTTAACAATGGAATACATTTTTACAAAACAAATTACAACTCAACTCTTACAAGCATTTACAATAACATTGTCCTAGATGTAACAATCTTCAGATAGACATCCATCTAGTTGCTCGTTGAAGTCCAAGTAATAGTCGATGGTTCCTTCTTTAGCGGTTCCCTGCTCCTCGAACTCCTCGCTTCCAGCCTCTCACAACCTAAGCAGGGGGAGGAATTTATGTATGAGTACACGGAGGTACTCAACAAGTCCATATAAGGTGTTTGATGCACTATTATCTACTAGGACCAACGGTCCAGAAGTATAATGATTTTCGAAAACATTTCTAGGAAAGGTCAAGTTTTAGTTATGAAATCTATGATCTTCTTGTCTCACGAGCTGCTAGAATCCCCTATGGATTCCTTTCTCGCCACGTTCGCAACGTTCGCAGCTCCTTCCCGGAACAGGGAGTGACATGCCACAATTTGATACACTCTGCAGAGGTGCGTTAGTTTACCCACAGACAATCCGCAATCCGGGTGACCGAGCCCTACACTCACTACCAGACTTTGGATCACAAAGCTGTTTCACCCCCCTTGTTTGACATGCCTCGCATCGCAGCTGGCAGAACCAGCTACCCGTCCATAACATGGCTACAGTAGAGCCCTCTTGCAGTTGGTCGCCAAATAGGCCACTCCCAAACTGCGACAGTTGGTCGCCAAATAGGCCACTCCCAAACTGCCATCCCTGGGTGACATGCCTTATAAGGTGGTATTTCTACAGCTCAGCCTCGCCCATACAGGTCGTGTGGTCAACGCTGTCGCTACGGCGCTTGAACCCAAGAAGGCAATTGTTATTAATCCTAGGGTGATATCCCGTGTAGTCGAACCCGCTTCCAATGGCTTTACAGCCTCCACACAAGGGTTCGAACTACCAGCCATAACAGTTCACCGACTGCTCCATCAGTCGATCAACAAGTTTCATATCATATTATTCAGAACATATATTTTCCTTTGATGCAAGTGATATCACAGATAGTAAGTTGCAAATACTTTGATAAAAATAATCAAGAGGACATGAGCTGGACTTGCCTGAGATATCCGGAAGTTAGCAGAACAATAAAGATTCAATTTCATCCCATAAGAATCCCAAAGAATATCCAAACTGGAAAAGGCAAATGAATTTCCAATCAACACCAACACAGAAGTTCACAGCACATGGTATGATGCACATGTAGGTTACAGTTGCACTTATCAACATTGAAGTGTGGGTGGTTAATTAACTTAGAGCATCTTGGTTGATTATTTATCTGTGACAGTGTATTGCATCAGGCAATGGACAAGACTTCCATGTTGAACTTACTAACGATACAAGACATGCATTCAGATTTGTTCTTGAGTCAGCTGCAACAGTACATAACAAAAGAGTGAAGAATACTTGATTCTCAGATTTATTTGTATGGATACATATATCACATGTTAATGATCTCAGATTATTCTTATTTACATCACTCAAGTTCGATTTCATTTCAAGGATGTATTTTAGTTCACATGGTTCAACAAGCTAATTTATTAAATCGTTTACAGGCTTCTAACTATCTCTCTCGGTGAAGAGAAAATAATTGAGGAACAGATAGCAGAAGCCATGCTAGTGGTTCAACCAAGTTAGTTTCATCTACTACATGTTCTGGAGTGACAAGGGATAGCATTTGGTTATTTATTTGGTCATCTAAATGCTGCTGCCAGATAGAAGAAATAATATGATGTTTGACTCATGTGAATTAACCAAGCATGAATGATATTTGGTTAATTATAGGTACTAGTACGCTGCTCCAGAACTACAGGTTCCAGTAATGATGGGAACCTAGAGCTATGTATTTCAGTACTGGTTAATTGTAGATTGTGAGATACTGACTGATAACCTGGCTACCAACATAGGTACCTGATGGTTGCATACTTATGATGCCTCACCGGAACTTACGACTCTCACGATACTTGGTTCATGCTATAGGAACTACTCCGAACCTAGGTTGCCTGAAGGTTTCTTGAACTAAGTTCCGTTGTCGAAACCCTGTAAAAGATCTCTGAATATTGGTTCTCTGGTGTAGCTAAGTTTTGGTCCAAAGGTACAGCTGCTACTCTGGAATCTAAGTACTACAAACCTTTGTTTTATTGCTGATGGATTTCATGATAAAGGTTCAGTTTAGAATTTATTTGTATAACAAGATTGACCTTCAATTAAGATTTGCAAACAAGCAGCAAGGAATACATATACAGTAGTTTCTACTTCCAGGACATGAGCTACTGTATTTTCATAAATAAACATGTAGTTCTCATCTTATTAAATTATTACTCAAATGCACATGTACTAGCAGCTACTGCTTTCGATGGAAAGAACTCCTCACTTGAAAAGTATTTATACAACTATTTAGACTTTGCAAATGGTCATTAGTGCCAGTTACTCACTTTGGATTTGGCATGGTTCAGTTTAGCTATCACTTGTACATTAGAATAGTATCTAGTTTAGGTATGCAGGCAAGCAACGAGGCATACGAATACAGAGCAATTTCATAGAACTGTAGCCTATCTAGGATGTCAAACTCTGAATCTTAACAATGAGTGCAAGATGATGCCTACCACCGTGATGGTTAATCCAAATTTATACTTCCCCATTTTCCACCTAAATCTATACATCCTTATTATACTCTCACCCATGTATCAGATCAGCACACAAGAAAGATAGACATGCATCAATTTGATTCAGCCTCTTCGTGTCCTCAAGTGCAAGGTATACCTGATAAGTTGGGAAATTTGAAGACATAATAATCTGGCGGTAAAAGGAATTTGGTCGCCTCAACTCAGAATAGTTTCCCTCTCCAATCAGGATGGACCACAGTGCCTACAGGCTCGGTGTGCTCCGGCACGACGATGGCGCCGCGTCCGGCAACTCGCCTCTTGGTATCCAGGTCCTCCGCCTCGCTCCAGCCTTGCTTGTAGCTCGCCGTTCTCCATGGATGCCAGTAGGGTTGCCGCTGCAGTAAACCCGCCGTTGCCGCCGGCTAGCGATAAGGTTGATCACCACCATAACCACGATTAGGATCTGCTTCCAGGGAGCATCTCCGCTTCTCCCCTTAATCCCTGGCGTTCGGTCTCCCGCTGTGTTCTCTGGTTCCTAATTTCCTAGATCAGAGGCATGGTGCAGGCCTCGATTGGGTGGAGGAACAAATGGGGATGAGAGAGGTCTCCTGGCAAGCTAGAGCAGAGAAGTGTTTCGCCGATTCCTCTCACTCTTGAGCTTCTACGATGCTGAGGTGTCCTGGGTTGTTACGGTGGCTATTCCTCTAGTTGCCAGCTCCTCCTGTGGTCATTTTGCTAGATCGAATGGATAGCCTCTGGTTGAAAGATAATGAGACAAGCATTTGACTGCTACAGTTCATGGTAAATAAGAGATATTTTCTCCCATGGATGGACTAGTACGCGCACATAACAGGACATTAAGCATCTAGTGATTTTCCATCGACGGTATAAATATTTTACACACAGCTAAAAATGTGTATTGGTGGAGAATTAATTTTAATTGGAAGTTGTTGTCGAAAATAAATTATTTACGTAGATTCTTCCAAATAAATTATTATCGTTCCTTGCTCGGTGTCCCTATACCCTCATGATTATTTTCGGAAGTCTCAAAGTTATACCATGTTTTATCGGAAAATACATTTTCTTGGTGTATTATCATATCCAATAAGAATGCCCCAAACATCATGTTCTTCAGTTGCATATTTCAAAATATTCAACACTCAACTAACAAAAGTGATAATTAGCTGGTGGCACTTTTGTTCACTTGCAGTATTCTCTTTTTGGTTGTTTCATTGTGTGTGATGGTTTCGTATTTACTCAATTTCGAATTTCTATGCATATATGAAATGTATGCGGTGCATGACAATCAATGGTTCACACATATATGGTTATAGCCATTGCCACGGTTAGATCTACGCTGCTCCCTAGCCGGCGTGATCTCACCAATAGTATTGGTTAACCTAGCAAAATATAAATATTGCTAAAAAAATTAACGGAATTTTCTGGCTCGTATTTTACGAAACTACTTATAAATATCTGGGGTATTACAGAAACTGGGTATAATCCGTGTTTATTTGATGTTATCATTAAGTCATCTTCTCTGTAATTGACTTGTGTGAATATATCGGATTACATTTTTATCATGCTGTTGTATTATGTAGTGCAGTATTTGAAGCTGGTTTGCTGTTGTAATTTAGTATTTATATGCAGCTATATTCAGTACTCTTTTCTACTTGCTTGATCAGACACTGATCACGCATTGACATGCAGGGCTATGTCACATCCAATTATCAATGCTACATGCCTCTATGGCTTTTAGTCCTGCTTTCTCTTATACTACTCAAGGAACTTACTTTGAAGTTCATTTAACTGTAGGATTATGATGATAAATCTAATGCATATGTGGTACTCTCATCGGTGTGAGTATGTTTCAGCCAGCCTGACATTTCATTCAACTTAGAGTTGGCAGCCTGACATTTCATTCAACTTAGAGTTATCCAGTTTCAGAAATACTGCAAGAAGCTAATGAAAAGATAAGTCATTTCTTTGCTTGGTTCCTTAATTTTCAGAAATATTGCAAGTTGCTTGCTCTTTGTACTTGCTCTATTAGTTTCACTATACTATGGGGTACTCAAATTATTGTTAGCACATGCATTATTAGATGCAACATTGGCTGGAGTGTTGGTGGCATTGTTAGATATGTTAATTCTACAGCTTAGGAGGTCTAACACCCCACCTTACTATTAAGATGAAATGTTACCAAAAACATTACAAACGGAAGGGGACAAGCCCACGGACGAAATCCAGCAGAGTTTCCCCTATACCGGAGGACATCCACGACAGGCAGTTGAATAGTTATACAACGAATAACATGAAAACAGAACACATCAACAATGGCGCCGCTAGCATTTATAAGGAATGAAGATCTGAGCGACCAAAGGCTCACACAAAGTACTGAAGAAAGCCACTCAAAACAATTGGTGTCCACTGATTATTATTTAAGTTATGTGACGTGCTTAATGATGTAGAGGTGCTACGCCCATATCCCATACATGTCGCTTATTAGTACCTGAAAACCAAATGGAACACAAGAATGAGTATAAAAATACTCAGCAAGTACAATTAGAGCCATACGAACAATTAAACATGGAACAATATACTCAATATACTGATTACATCACTGTCACATGGAAGACTGAAACTGAATATCTGAATATGTCGAAGACTGAAATTGAATATCTGAATATGTGCTCCGGACTAGCCCACGAGCTGACAGTTCTCACCGAACTTTATCGGAGTAGCCACTCGGGACAGTCTCTCACCGGACTGACATGAAGGGTGAATATGTCGCCCGGACTAGCCCACGAGCTGACAGTTCTCACCGAACTTTATCGGAGTAGCCACTCGGGACAGTCTCTCACCGGACCGACAAGAAAGGTTAGCCATCGGACTAGCCCACAAGCTGACAGTTCTCACCGAACTCCATCGGAGTAGCCACTTGTGAACAGTTTCTCACCGAGTTAGCTATGAAGTTAAGAAAGTGAAATATCTCTGAACGTGGACGAAGGAATTGAATCGAAAGAACTGAATACGTATAAAGTGAACCAACAGAACAAGGGATCTCAGTCAATGAAAACAATCAGTTGAACCGTCACACAATGGACAAACATAGAGAACAAGGGTTCGTCATGCACTTGCCTTTACTGAGGGCGGAGGAGTTGAATGGATTCAATCCTCAATACCTGTAGGTAACACAAGTCTCAATATAGCATGCAACACAAAACAGGGAACATCAATTCTCAAGCATGGCACCAAAGCATCATATCCTAAGAAGCACACATAAAGAAGCAGCCCTTTAATGTCCTTTTACTAATGAATTCATAAGTCAAACTAGGAAACTCCGAACCTAGCAAAAGATATCTTTCTGGATTCATGAGAAGATTAGCTAGAAATAACTCCAACTATTTGAACTCTGATATTGGAGTTAACTAGGTCATATCAAGCAAATACCACTCTGCAGTTTCTAGATACAGAATAATGAGTAGCTCTCTTTGAAAAATCATAACAAGACACCTACTCATGATAATTACTTGAAACCTTTTGTATTAGCAGCTATGCATCACCTACAACATAGCAGGGAACAAAACATGAATTTTATTGAATGGGTAAAGCTCCTCAAGCCCATGGGAAAACTCTATTCTTTGCTGTTTCCAGCATTCTGAAATAACAAGTAGCCACCTTTGGAAAATCATAGCAAGAAGAATACTAATGGAAATTAAGTAAATCAAGTTGATCTATGAAGTATAAGGTATCAGGTAGCTGTACCATGGTAGAAAACAATTTAATCATCCCTCAAAGAGCATGGAAAGCTATGGACAAAAGCTACAAAAATACTGTTTAGCAAAAACAGAACAGCAACTTGCTTTCGTCGCTGCGGCTAACCCGCTGAACCAAATTGAGTGATTGACGGCTCAAAACGACCGAGAGAACAAACCCTAACTTTCATTCCATATAGTCATCACCCAATTTTACCGTCTTGGGCCCCGAAAATGGATATTTTCGCTACTGCACACCCAGAGACAGCAGCAGAAACAGCTTCTCCTCTGATCCCCTTATGGGCCTGTTAATCCCCTGCCCTAACCAGCACAAACACCTCACCTACAGAACCTTGGTACAGACAAGAAGGGGAAGAACATCACCTTGGTGGTGGGAGCACAAGAGGATGATGAAGGAAACGTGGGAGAGGAGGATCTTCTCCTCTTGTTCTTCTCATCTTGCTCCTATTCATGTCTCCTCTTCTTCTTGTTCTCCTTCCCGTGTCCTCTTCTTCTTCCCACAGCACCGGCTCACGGATTGCTTGCAGAGGTGGGGAGGACGAGAAGCAGCCATGGCCGGGCAGGGGAGGAGACGATGTGACGCTGGTTGAACCGTGAGCTGATCTGGAGAAGTGAGGAATAGAGATTGGATGCACATGGAGATGGAGTCTCGCATGAGGGCTGCTGCCTAGAGGTGGATAGGGCTGAGGTGAGAGATAAGAATGGGGATCAGGATGAGGAGGTGCCACTCTCCTAAGATAAAGACAGAATTTTTAGTTAGGGAATAAATTCGTAATCTTGAATTAATAATAGCCATTGAATTGCTAAAATCATGGAAGAGGCATCCGGACTCCGTTTTGGGAAAATAAGTAGTCAATTTCGACTATCTCGACGAGCCCGACGCATCTATGGACTCAGATATTTGAGAATAGATTTTGTTTGAAAGGTCACATGAAGGTGACTACGAAAGGAGTATGGCAAAGCAATGACATCAGCTTCACGATATCATATTTGAATTGAATAAAAGTGTATTGTCTCGGAGGGATGCCCCGACTGTCGTATCTGATTTGAAATTCAAGAATGACGGATAAAATGGTCTCCAGCGGTGATGATAAGAACCTCGATGAGAATATCCAATAAATCACGGGGTATTACAGTCTACCCACCTTAAAAGGAACTCGCCCTCGAGTTCTTCATTCATTATAACTTGTATAATACAAGGACATCCAATTTACTAGGGAACAACTATAGAAGCACTCATGAAAAGCAAAGTTCATCTGAAATCAGGAATGACCCAAAACCCATCCTACTGTGCACCAGTGTGTCAAGTTTTAAGTTATTAGCATACGAATTAAGTAGAGGACAACACCAGAGATCTAAAGCCGGGCTCTGATACCAACTCTAACACCCCACCTTACTATTAAGATGAAATGTTACCAAAAACATTACAAACGGAAGGGGACAAGCCCACGGACGAAATCCAGCAGAGTTTCCCCTATACCGGAGGACATCCACGACAGGCAGTTGAATAGTTATACAACGAATAACATGAAAACAGAACACATCAACAATGGCGCCGCTAGCATTTATAAGGAATGAAGATCTGAGCGACCAAAGGCTCACACAAAGTACTGAAGAAAGCCACTCAAAACAATTGGTGTCCACTGATTATTATTTAAGTTATGTGACGTGCTTAATGATGTAGAGGTGCTACGCCCATATCCCATACATGTCGCTTATTAGTACCTGAAAACCAAATGGAACACAAGAATGAGTATAAAAATACTCAGCAAGTACAATTAGAGCCATACGAACAATTAAACATGGAACAATATACTCAATATACTGATTACATCACTGTCACATGGAAGACTGAAACTGAATATCTGAATATGTCGAAGACTGAAATTGAATATCTGAATATGTGCTCCGGACTAGCCCACGAGCTGACAGTTCTCACCGAACTTTATCGGAGTAGCCACTCGGGACAGTCTCTCACCGGACTGACATGAAGGGTGAATATGTCGCCCGGACTAGCCCACGAGCTGACAGTTCTCACCGAACTTTATCGGAGTAGCCACTCGGGACAGTCTCTCACCGGACCGACAAGAAAGGTTAGCCATCGGACTAGCCCACAAGCTGACAGTTCTCACCGAACTCCATCGGAGTAGCCACTTGTGAACAGTTTCTCACCGAGTTAGCTATGAAGTTAAGAAAGTGAAATATCTCTGAACGTGGACGAAGGAATTGAATCGAAAGAACTGAATACGTATAAAGTGAACCAACAGAACAAGGGATCTCAGTCAATGAAAACAATCAGTTGAACCGTCACACAATGGACAAACATAGAGAACAAGGGTTCGTCATGCACTTGCCTTTACTGAGGGCGGAGGAGTTGAATGGATTCAATCCTCAATACCTGTAGGTAACACAAGTCTCAATATAGCATGCAACACAAAACAGGGAACATCAATTCTCAAGCATGGCACCAAAGCATCATATCCTAAGAAGCACACATAAAGAAGCAGCCCTTTAATGTCCTTTTACTAATGAATTCATAAGTCAAACTAGGAAACTCCGAACCTAGCAAAAGATATCTTTCTGGATTCATGAGAAGATTAGCTAGAAATAACTCCAACTATTTGAACTCTGATATTGGAGTTAACTAGGTCATATCAAGCAAATACCACTCTGCAGTTTCTAGATACAGAATAATGAGTAGCTCTCTTTGAAAAATCATAACAAGACACCTACTCATGATAATTACTTGAAACCTTTTGTATTAGCAGCTATGCATCACCTACAACATAGCAGGGAACAAAACATGAATTTTATTGAATGGGTAAAGCTCCTCAAGCCCATGGGAAAACTCTATTCTTTGCTGTTTCCAGCATTCTGAAATAACAAGTAGCCACCTTTGGAAAATCATAGCAAGAAGAATACTAATGGAAATTAAGTAAATCAAGTTGATCTATGAAGTATAAGGTATCAGGTAGCTGTACCATGGTAGAAAACAATTTAATCATCCCTCAAAGAGCATGGAAAGCTATGGACAAAAGCTACAAAAATACTGTTTAGCAAAAACAGAACAGCAACTTGCTTTCGTCGCTGCGGCTAACCCGCTGAACCAAATTGAGTGATTGACGGCTCAAAACGACCGAGAGAACAAACCCTAACTTTCATTCCATATAGTCATCACCCAATTTTACCGTCTTGGGCCCCGAAAATGGATATTTTCGCTACTGCACACCCAGAGACAGCAGCAGAAACAGCTTCTCCTCTGATCCCCTTATGGGCCTGTTAATCCCCTGCCCTAACCAGCACAAACACCTCACCTACAGAACCTTGGTACAGACAAGAAGGGGAAGAACATCACCTTGGTGGTGGGAGCACAAGAGGATGATGAAGGAAACGTGGGAGAGGAGGATCTTCTCCTCTTGTTCTTCTCATCTTGCTCCTATTCATGTCTCCTCTTCTTCTTGTTCTCCTTCCCGTGTCCTCTTCTTCTTCCCACAGCACCGGCTCACGGATTGCTTGCAGAGGTGGGGAGGACGAGAAGCAGCCATGGCCGGGCAGGGGAGGAGACGATGTGACGCAGGTTGAACCGTGAGCTGATCTGGAGAAGTGAGGAATAGAGATTGGATGCACATGGAGATGGAGTCTCGCATGAGGGCTGATGCCTAGAGGTGGATAGGGCTGAGGTGAGAAGATAAGAATGGGGATCAGGATGAGGAGGTGCCACTCTCCTAAGATAAAGACAGAATTTTTAGTTAGGGAATAAATTCGTAATCTTGAATTAATAATAGCCATTGAATTGCTAAAATCATGGAAGAGGCATCCGGACTCCGTTTTGGGAAAATAAGTAGTCAATTTCGACTATCTCGACGAGCCCGACGCATCTATGGACTCAGATATTTGAGAATAGATTTTGTTTGAAAGGTCACATGAAGGTGACTACGAAAGGAGTATGGCAAAGCAATGACATCAGCTTCACGATATCATATTTGAATTGAATAAAAGTGTATTGTCTCGGAGGGATGCCCCAACTGTCGTATCTGATTTGAAATTCAAGAATGACGGATAAAATGGTCTCCAGCGGTGATGATAAGAACCTCGATGAGAATATCCAATAAATCACGGGGTATTACAGAGGAGTGGGTATTGCAAGAATAGTATGCCATATTGCTGTCGACTAGATACACTATTCATTATTGCAAGAATAGTATCGCAAGAAAGTTATGAGTATTGCTAACACAGAGAGTATGAATGTATGCTCCCTAATAGTTGTCTATCCAAATGAATTCTGCATGACATGAAAAATCATTTAAGTGTTTTCTGAACTTGTTTTCACTGTCTCTTAATATATACTTAGCTTGTACCTGAAGCTGGGTGATAATGATGGTGATTTTGTTCTACCTGGATGCATTGGTACCCCATCATCGAACGCATGGACGCAACAGCGGCAAGAAGATCATGGCCATGCGCATCATCAAGCACACCATGGAGATCATCCACCTCCTCACCGATGCTATCTCAATCCAGATCATCTTCGACGCTATCATCCACCGGCATCTCTCGGTTTCCTTTATTCTCTCCTGCCTTTGTGATGTTAGTATGCGTGCGCGGAGTAGTAATGTATCCTGCCATTTTAATGGATGATCGTGGTAGTATAATGGTATATTTATTTAGGCGCAGTGTGTTGCAGTGAAGTTTGTTGCTCGACCTGCCATGCATATTCATATTGTCTCTATTTTCGTGTATGAATATGCATCTCATTTTAACTAGCTAGAACAATAAGCCTGTAATTAGCTATTTGTGTTACCATTGTAAAGAACTATGTCCTTTTGAATGGTATGTTTATAATATATTTTGCTCCAGTTTTTTTATTCTTCTCTGCTGATTCATTTAACAGGGCGACCGTGAAGGCATGACGATAGTTCATATTGCCGTTCTGTTAGCCTTTACTGGTCTTCCGGCCTGTGGATCATAGACAGAGCAGGTGCCCAGTTTTGATTCGAAGGTGCTCCATGCTGAAAGAAGATATCACTTGATATCTAGTTATTAGACTTGTTGAGCTTGTAACTGTGATTGCCATTGTATTACATGTTATTTGTAGAGCAAAAGCTCCATATAGAATCTGGCTACTGTTATTTGAAGTGTTACTGTATTTTGTGTCCGCGAATTTAAATACTGGTTATATATACTGTCATTTTGTAATGATGAATAAGGTCTGACATTTGGGACCTATTCACCAGAACTATAACTGAAAACTGGGACCCAGTGGACATATTCTGACAACTGGGACGAACTCGTGATACGTCCATTTTGCATCACTATTTTATATCATAATTTACTGCTATTCATCGATATATTTCATATTTAGAAGTGTTACTTATGTTATTTTACCTATTTTGCATGTTTGATGAATAATGGAGAATTGGACACCGGAGTCAGGATTCTGCTGGAAAAAGCACCGTCGAGATGCACTATTTCTGAAGATCAATAAATCGAAGGAGACATATGGAAGTTCCTATTTTACCAGAAGATGGAGGAGGCCAAAAGGGGGGAGCTGAGATGGGCCATGGTGGGCCCTCCTCACCCCTTGGCGCGGTGGGGCCCCCTGCCGCGCCGAGAGGTGGTTTGGGGGCCCTGGCCCACCTCAGCCGTCCCCCCTTCGCGTACTTGACCCCCTCGAAACCCTAACACAGGGAGGAGAGCCATCGAAATATTCCGCCGCCTCCACGAGGCGGAAAACACCAGAGAGCGAAAAGCTCCCCTGCAGGAAGAAATCTGCCGGGGGAAATTCCCTCCCGGAGGGGGAAATCATCGCCATCATCACCGTCATCGAGCTGGACTTCATCGGGATCATCATCATCATCATCTCCACCGCCAACACCATCATCACCGCCGCTGCACCCCGTCTCCGTTGTAACATCTAGGACGGAATCTTGTCTATTTCATAGGGGAAACTCTCCCGGTGTTGATTACTCTTGTTATTGATGCTATTGGGTGAAACCATTGGACTAAGGTTTATGTTCAGATTGTTATTCATAATCATATCACCTCTGATCATGTTCCGTATGATGTCTTGTGAGTAGTTCGTTTAGTTCTTGAGGACATGGGAGAAGTCTTGATGTTAGTAGTGAACTATGTTGAGTAATATTTAATGGTTTGATGCTTAAGTTGTGGTGTTATTCTTCTAGTGGTGTCATGTGAACGTCGACTACATGATACTTCACCTTTATGGGCCTAGGGAAATGCATTGTGTATTCGTTTGCCAATTGTGGGGTTGCCGGAGTGACAGAAACCTGAACACCCGTTGGTATATCGATGCATGAGGGATAGCAGGATCTCAAAGTTTAAGGCTGTGGTTAGTTTAACTTAATTACTTTCTTGTATTTGCGGATGCTTGCAAGGGGTATAATCACAAGTATGTATTAGTCCTAGGAAGGGCGGTGCATTAGCATAGGTTCACCCACACAACACTTATCAAAACAATGAAGATTAATCAACTATATGAAGCGAAAGCACTTGACAATACTCCCGTGTGTTCTCAAGAACGTTTGGTCATTATAAGTACAACAACCGGCTTGTCCTTTGCTGTAGAAAGGATTGGGCCACTCGCTGCAACTATTACTACTGCATTTTATTTACTTGTACTTTATTTATCTGTCATATCAAAAACTCCTAAAAACTTGTCTGTGAGCATTTACAGTGAATCCTTCATCAAAACCGCTTGTCAACACCTTCTGCTCCTCGTTGGGTTCGACACTCTTATTTATCGAAAGTACTACGATACACCCCATATACTTGTGGGTTATCAACTCGCCACTACCTGACAACTGGGACCAACTCACAACAACCTGACAACTGGGACCAACTTGTCAGAACCTGACAACTGGGACCTTCTTCTTATTAAAAAAAACTGAAAATATTAAGCGAAAAGACCTTGGCCCAGAAAATAAAAGGACCGATTTGTTGGGCTTGGCCCATCTAGACGACCAAAATTAATAGAAAGAACATCAACCGAAAAAATATTAAATGGGCTGATTTATTGGGCTTGGCCCAACTAGATGGCTGGACTGGACCGGGCTGAGGCCCAGTTCTTTTGAGCTTCGGCTTGTGCATAAGCCACCCTGACTAGAGCTGTCCAGATAAACAGCTGTGAATTTAAGCCAACCAGAAATTGCAGTCCAGTTCTTTTGGGCTTCTACTGTCCTGACTTATTTTTTGTGTTGTATGATGAAAAGTCTGTAACGCCCCTTTAAAAGATTTATGCTCAAACTTAACAAATTTTGAGTTTGTTTATGCTATTTTTGCATGTATGATCACAATATAATATTTCAAACGTCATATTAATTGCTAAATATGAAAATAAAATAGGATTCATTTAGTTCATTACAACTCGAATTGAACAAAGGGAATGCAATGTTTTATTTCCTAGAAAATATACAAATATACTCTAATAATTCCAGAATTTAGGAAAGGAAATCCAGATTTTATAGTACGCACTGTACGCACTCATACATGACAGCAATGAACCGCAAGGTCATGAGGCTCCAACGAAAAAATTGGAAATTATTGCTACCGATGCATGATGTTGAAGCATCCTAGAGAGGAGCTGCAGGTCGGGAGGTGGCTGGCGAGCTAGATCGCCGCCCATGAGCTAGATCTCCGCTCGATCCAGGCCAACGCTGGGCCTTGAGCTGGCGAGATTGACGAGGGTGGCGCAAGGAACAGAAGGTCGGCCAGAACCTTTAGATGCCGCAGGTCAGGAGAAGCAGGCCGGCCGGACTAGGGCTCGACGGACCGACGACCGCAGAGCTCGAAATCGACTCGATCAGAATGACGAGATGGGGTCGTCATGGGCTAGGGGTGGCTAGAAACCGGCGACCGTGGAGGCTATAGGCGGCGGGGCGGCTCAGGAAAGGCGAAGGTGGAGGCGACGGCAGCGGCGCCGGAGTTGCTCCTGGTGGCGCGCTTGAAACAGAGGAACTGTTTGGTCGGGAAAGAGAGAGGAGAGGAAAAAAGAACTGACAGCGTGGTGGCAATTTTCTGTAATTTGCGTGTTTAAACAGGGGCAAGCAAAAAACGATTCGTTTTCACTCGCGGGAAGCCGTCGGCGGGGGCGGGAAGTAGGGGTCACCCGGCTTTTCTCCACTGTGAAGTAATCAGAGAAGGCGGGTGCCACAGGAAACGGCTTAAAATCCAGTTCTTTTGGTTTTGAGCTTATTTTCACAGAGAAGCTAATCAGAAGCTCCAAAAGAACTGGGCCTGATTCTGATCTACGACCATTTCATTTGGTCACAATTTTGCCACGTCAGCCTTGCCACGTTGGATCTGACGTGGTTTGGCCAAATTGTCCGTGACCAAAAAATTGGTCATAGAATATGTGACCTTTTAATTTGGTCATAGACTTCTATGACCAATTCACAAAAAGGTCATGTTCCTTCATTACTGACGCTTGTAACGTGACCATCTGCTTTTGGTCATAAAAAGATCACAAACTATAGAACGTGACCATTTCCGTGACCAATATTGAGGGTCACAGCATAGCATATTTCTTGTAGTGGGTGCTTCAATGCTTAGAAATAAGGCCTAGGGATCATACTTTCACTAGTGGACACTCTCAACAATGACATCATAATTGAGTACACAAATATCTTCTCTTCACTATGCTACTCTGAACCACACTCCGGTTGGATAACGAACACCAATTCATTGCGTAGGGCTACAAAAGCACACCTCAAAGTCTGAGTAAACAAACACCACAATTTCATGGAGACATCCAACTCAAATTATAACTCATGATAAGTATTTATGCAAACTTTAGCCTAAGAGCCACACACGGTACGCACACTGTCATCTTCACACCGTGGGACAAGGTGACTCCGGAGATCACATTAATTAAATCACTTGAGTAGCATAATAGATGAAGAGTAACATCTACTTATTCGACTAGATTACAAAGCTCATGATCACATAAAGATCACACCATGGGAGAGAGAGATAAACCACATAGCTACCGGTAGAACCCTCAGCCTCGGGGGAGAACTACTCCCTCCTCATCATGGGAGTCAGCAACGGCGATGAAGATGGCGGTGGAGTCGATGGAGATGGCTCCGGGGGCAATTCCCCGTCCCGGCAGGGTGCCGGAACAGAGACTTCTGTCCCCCGAAACTTTCGTCGATGGCGGCGGCGCTGCGGAACTCTTCGTGGAATATGACTGATTATTTTAGGGTTTTCGCGTCGGGGGCAATATATAGGCGAAAGGACGATGGTCGGTTGGGACCCGTGGGCCCCTGACCACGTGGCGGCGCAGCCCAGGGCCCACCCGCGCCATGGCAAGGTGAGGAGGATGTGGGCCTCCCCCGGGGCTTGCCCTTCTGGCTCCGTGTACGTGACAGAAAAATAGGAAGCTGGGCTTTTGTTTCGTCCAATTCCGAGAATATTTCCAGAACAACTTTTCTGAAACAAAAAACAGCAGAAAACAGGAACTGGCACTGTGGCATCTTGTTAATAGGTTAGTCCCAGAAAATGCATAAAAATGATATAAAGTGTAAGTAAAACATGTAGCAATTGGTATAATATCAACATAAAACATGTAGCACTGTGGCATCTTGTAGCTGTTTTTGGTCTCAAACGTATCTATAATTTCTGATGTTCCATGTTGATATTATACCAATTGCTACATGTTTTACTTACACTTTATATCATTTTTATGCATTTTCTGGGACTAACCTATTAACAAGATGCCACAGTGCCAGTTCCTGTTTTCTGCTGTTTTTGGTTTCAGAAAAGCTGTTCTGCAAATATCCTCGTAATTGGACGAAACAAAATGCCACGTTCCTATTTTCCCGACACGTTCACGAAGTCCGAAGGAGAGACGAAGGGGGGCACCGAGGCGCCGTCCCCACCCCACGGCACGGTGGGCCCCCTGGCGCGCCGCCAGGTGGGGAGCGAGCCTCGGGCCTCCACCGACATCGCCCCTTCGCCTATTTATTCCCCCGAGGCGAAAACCCTAAATACCCGAGCCATATTTCCTGAAAACATCTGCTGCGGCCGCCGCCGTCAACCCTAACTTGGGAGGGTTCTGAAGCTCTTCCCGGCACCCTGCCGGAGAGGGGAATCATCACCGGAGGGCTCTACATCGCCATGCCTGCCTCCGGAGTGATGTGTGAGTAGTTCATCTTTGGACTATGGGTCCATAGCAGTAGCTAGATGGTTGTCTTCTCCTTTTGTGCCATCATGTTTAGATGTTGTGAGCTGCCTATCATGATCAAGATCATCTTATTGTAATGCTACATGTTGTGTTTGCTGAGATCCGATGAATATTGAATACTATGTCAAGTTGATTATTGATCTATCATATATATGTTGTTTATGATCTTGCATGCTATCCGTTATTAGTGTAGGCTCTGGCCAAGTTTATGCTTGTAACTTCAAGAGTGAGTATTTATGCTAGATAGTAGGTTCATGCCTCCATTTAATCTGGGACAGTGACAGAAAGTTCTATGGTTGTGGATGTGCTGTTGCTACTAGGGTAAAACATCAATGCTTTGTCTAAGCATATTTGTATTGTTTACATTATGCACCATACTTAATGCAATTGTCTGTTGCTTGCAACTTAATACTGGAAGGGGTGCGGATGCTAACCTGAAGGTGGACTATTTAGGCACAGATGCATGCTGAATAGCGGTCTGTGTACTTTGTCGTAATGACCAAGTAAATCTCATAGTGATCATCATGACTTGTATATGCATTGTTATGCACCTCTCTATTTTGTCAATTGCCCAGCTGTAATTCATTTACCCAGCATGTTAGTATTTTATTATGGAGAGACACCACTAGTGAACTGTGGACCCCGGTCCATTCCTTTACATCTGAAATACAACCTACTGCAATCATTGTTCTTTTTCATTCTCTGCAAGCAAACATCATTTTCCACACTATACGCCTAATCCTTTGTTTTCAGCAAGCCGGTGAGATTGACAACCTCACTGTTAAGTTGGGGCAAAGTAGTTTGATTTTATTGTGCAGGTTCCATGTTGGCACCGGAATCCCTGGTGTTGCGCCGCACTACACTCCTTCACCAACAACCTTCAGAACATCGCCGACTTCCTACTGGTCCGATTAAACCTTGGTTTCTTACTGAGCGAAAACTTGCTGATGTAGTCATCATACCTTTCTCTTGGGATTCCCAACGAACGTGTGTCTTTCACGTCATCAAGCCAGTTTTCTGGCGCCGTTGCCGGGGAGGTCGAGTTGCTTCTGCAAGGGGAGTCTCTCACTTCCAATCTGTTTACTTTGTTTTTGTCTAGCTTATTTTATTTTTATTTTGTCTTGTTTTCTTTCTTTATATCAAAAACACAAAAAAATTAGTTACTTGTTTTACTCTTTGTATTTCGGCCTAGTCCTTGTTTTGCTAAAATGAGTACTCCTGAGTATTGGGTTGCGGGGAAAACTTTAAAATTTATCCGTAACCTTACCGCCAAGATCTATTCTATGAAAGTACGTTGCACCCCATAATGCGATGATCCAGAATACTTACAAACACGCTTGCGAAAGATCTTGTGTTTGTCGAAGTAGATGTCGGTGAAGCCGGATGAAGAATCTCACGTCCACGCCGGGAGGTGAGATTGTTGCCGTACGTCGTCGTTGATGTAGACCTTGATGAAGTTGTTCCGTTGTCCAAGGAACTTACTTGCGCAAATCCCGCTCTAGCGGTATCCACACATACACCGTGTCAACCCACCCCGTGCGTTCACCGCCTAGCTACTAGCACGTGGTGAAAAGAGTCAGCCTTGCGGCGTAGTTTAGGTGGTAGATCTAATCAACTAGATTAGATCTATATGAGAAGATTAGAGACGTCTAATTCTCAACACATGAGATCTACAAGAGAGAGAGAGAACTTGCAATTGCTTTCAAACCCTAGGGGCTTGGGGTTGCTTATACAGGAAGCCAAGGGGTGGAGGTGCTTGGGGAAGGGGCCAAGCCCTTCCCCTTGTGCCGGCCGGCCAAGGAAGGGAGGGAGGAGTCCCTCCCCTTCCCCAACTCAGATTGGGGGGAGGAGTTGGACTCCTCCCTCCAAACCTGCCTTTCCCAAACAAGGAGGGGGGAGGAAACCCTCCCCCACTCCAACTCGGGTTGGAGGGAGGAGTAGGACTCCTCCCCACCCGCCTCCTGCCATGTGGGGCCCACCCTGGGCCGCCGCCCCCTGTAGGGCCCGCCCTAGGCCGCCGCCCTTGCCGCCGGGGAGGGGAAGCCCCCCCAACTCGGACTCGGCCCCTCCCCCACATACCATGTGGGTGCGGCTGCCTTGTGGGCCCCATGGGCCCACTTGGCAGCCCCCTTTTATTGGGCTCCAAATAAATCCTTTATTTATATTTTTCCAATATATTAATTAAATAAATAATTAATTGTTTTGTCTAATTAATTCCTAAATGAATATTTCCTTTTACGGAAAATTCCCGGAATTAATTACTTATCATATAACTCATATTTATATGAACCGGGATACCTAGTATCCGCCGACAAAAACATCGGAACAATATTTCCTTCTTCATAAGCACTCGGATTAAATCCGCAGATGATAGAAACCATTCCTATCATCCCGGGACATTAGATGTCCGCATTCTCTCTAACTTATAATTCACCGGAACAAGTCCAGTGACATCGGAGCTACTCCGACACAATTTCATTCGCACTAAAACTACATCTTTACTCTCGATCAAAGATTGACCTACATCTTAAGCGTGTGACCCGAAAGGTTCAGCAATCACAAAGTATTGTTTGGGAGCTTACCAAACAATAACCAGCAGTGGGTTAGGCATTCGTACTGGCACCCTTGTGTTGTGAATGAACAACATAACCTGTGCGTTAACCATTACGCTTAATCCCTTACGTACACGATACCAATGATATCTCGAGATTGAGACAATGTGCTCTAGTGTGATCAAACCCTTTGATCATAACACATATTATTCTCGTACCAATATCATTCTCTTTTCTCATTCCGTATTTATGTTTTCCCGTGATAAATCACGCTTGTGTCTGGCCAGACGATTGGGTGACAACAACAATACTTGAGATGGCCTAGAGGATGTATCTCTCCATCGTCTGGAGGAGTAAGTGCCATTCTTGAACGATCTCTGTTCCAATACATATTCTAGTTCAAGCCCAAAAGCCACCTATCATAGTCCCATGTTACTGCAAGACGTTTGATGGAAATCAAAACTCGAATGTCGAATAAGCGGTCACAAGATATTCTCATAGCATAGGGATCTAGCTAATGATAACTAAATAGATGATCAATCGCTATTTCATCGTCGACGATTTGTCTCATAGCAAGATCATACGGTGGGTCGGTTCAGTGCGATTATCATTCCGATAATCCACTCATATAGTTGAATGACTTATACAAAGTCCATGATCAGGAAAACATGATCATCGAGCAACAAGATAGGCTAGTCTTAGAGACAAGACTAGGAACTCTTTTTCCGTTCGTATCTCTACACGTGTATCGGGGGTTTTCCTCTTGCATACGTTGTATTTTCTATACAAGTACCCAATACAGTTGTAGCATAAAGATACCAACATTAATAATAAACATGGAGATAAATAATAAACTTAATTATTATTGTCTCTAGTGCATATCTCCAACACTGAGAACACCAAGTTGTGTGACTTCACTAGCACAAATAATAATGATTTCATATGCACTCCTATTGCTCCACCTGCTTCTAACGCAGACTTTTATGAAATTAAACCTGCTCTATTAAATCTTGTTATGAAAGAGCAATTTTCTGGTGTTAGTACTGATGATGCTGCTGCCCATCTTAATAATTTTGTTGAACTTTGTGAAATGCAAAAGTATAAGGATATAGATGGGGATATTATAAAACTGAAATTATTTCCTTTCTCTTTGAGAGGAAGAGCTAAAGAATGGTTGCTATCTTTGCCTAGAAATAGTATTGATTCTTGGACAAAATGCAAAGATGCTTTCATTGGAAAATATTATCCTCCTGCTAAGATTATATCTTTGAGAAGTAGCATTATGAACTTCAAGCAATTTGATAATGAACATGTTGCCCAAGCATGGGAGAGAATGAAATCTTTGGTAAAGAATTGTCCTACCCATGGACTGACTGCTTGGATGATCATCCAAACCTTTTATGCAGGATTAAATTTTTCTTCAAGGAATTTGTTGGATTCGGCTGCTGGAGGGACCTTTATGTCCATCACTTTGGTGCAGCAACAAAGCTTCTTGATGATATGATGATCAACTACTCCGAATGGCACACTGAAAGGGCTCCTCAAGGTAAGAAGGTAAATTCTGTTGAAGAAACCTCTTCCTTGAGTGAAAAGATTGATGTCATTATGTCTATGCTTGTGAGTGGTAAATCTCATGTTGATCCTAATAATGTTCCTTTAGCTTCATTGGTTGCTCAAGAAGAGCATGTTGATGTGAACTTCATTAAAAATAACAATTTCAACAACAATGCTTATAGGAATAATTTTGGTAACAACAACTATAAGCCATATCCTTCTAATAGTGGTAGTGGTTATGGTAATTCTTATGGTAATTCTTAAAACAATAGTAGGAGTGTACCCTCTGATCTTGAAGTCATGCTTAAAGAATTTATCAATACACAAACTGCTTTTAACAAATCGGTTGAGGAAAAGTTTGGTAAAATTGATGTTCTTGCTTCCAAAGTTGATAGTCTTGCTCTTGATGTTGATCTTTTGAAACTGAAAGTTATGCCTAATGAGGTTAAAGATAGTAAGCCTTTTGCTACAGCAATGCTATCCAAGTTAAAATTGACAACAATATTAGGATGTTGGCTGAATTGCATGCTAGGTGGGAAAGAGAAGCTGAAATTGATAGAAAGAATAGTATAGCTCGAGTTTGTACTATTACCACCACTAGTAATGCTGAAGCATCACATGTTAGTAAACCTCCTACTATCAATGGTAATGTTATTGGTGTTGGCAATGTTTCCACTTCTATTACAAAGCGTGCAAAATTGCCTAAAACTGCTGAAACTGTTTCTGATAAAAGTGCTGAAATTTTTCGAAGTATTGGAGGCAATGGTCCCATTACTTTTGATCATAATGATTTTGATTTTGATGGTTGTAGCATTTCTGAAGTTATTATGTTCTTGCAAAAGCTAGCTAGAAGTCCTAATGCTAGTGCTATAAACATGGCTTTTACAAAACATATTACAAATGCTCTCATGAAAGTTAGGGAAGAGAAATTAAAACATGAAGCTTCTATCCCTAGGAAGTTGGAAGATGGTTGGGAGCCCATCATTAAAATGAAAGTGAATGATTTTGATTGTAATGCTTTATGTGATCTTGGTGCAAGTATTTCTGTTATGCCTAAGAAACTTTATGATATGCTTGACTTGCCACTTTGGAACACTGTTATTTGGATGTTCATCTTGCTGATAACTCTATGAAGAAACCTTTGGGGAGAATTGACAATGTTCATATTATGGTTAACAATAACCTTGTCCCCGTTGATTTTGTTGTTTTGGATATTGAATGCAATGCATCTTGTCCTATTGTTTTGGGAAGACCCTTTCTTCGAACTGTTGGTGCTATTATTGATATGAAAGAGGGGAATATTAAGTATCAATTCCCTCTCAAGAAAGGTATGGAACACTTCCCTAGAAAGAGAATGAAGATGCCTTTTGATTCTATTATTAGAACAAATTATGATGTTGATGCTTCTTCTCTTGAGAACACTTGATTTTCACTTTCTGCGCCTAGCTGAAAGGCGTTAAAGAAAAGCGCTTATGGGAGACAACCCACCTTTTTATTTTCTGTCATTTTATTTTATTTTGAGTCAAGGTGTTGCTTACTTCTGTAACAACTCCTTTGTATCTTTATTTTATTGCATTGTTGTGCCAAGTAAAGTCTCTAGTTGAAAGTTGATGCTAATTGGATTTCTGCGCAGTGACAGATTTTTGCTGTCCACCGTTTTGAGCTGTATTCACTCCAGAAAAATCGAAAAATTCTGAAAAAATCACGCATGATCCTTATATATGTACGCAACTTTCATTAGTTTTGATTTTTCGCATCTGAGCAAGTTAAGTGCCTCGAAAAAATTCGTCTTTCCAGACTGTTCTGTTTTTGACAGATTCTGCCTTTTATTTTGCATTGCCTCTTTTACTATGTTTGATTGGATTTCTTTGCTCCATAAAACATCAGTGGCTGTAGTAATGTCCAGAAGCATTGGTAATGATTGTGTCACAGTAGAACATGTGAATTTTTGATTATGCACTAACCCTCTAATGAGAATTATTTGAGTTTGGTGTGGCGGAAGTTTTCAAGGAGCAAGCGAGAAGGATGATATGATGTGATCAAGAAGAGTGAAAAGCCTAAGCTTGGGGATGCCCCCGTGGGTCATCCCAGCAATATTCAAGAAGACTCAAGCGTCTAAGCTTGGGGATGCCCAAGGCATCCCCTTCTTCATCAACAACTTATCAGGTCATCTCTAGTGAAACTATATTTTATTCTTCCACATCTTATGTATTTTACTTGGAGCGTCTGTGTGCTTTTATTTTTGCTTTGTTGTTTTTATTTTCTGAATAAGTTGGATCCTAGCATTCTTGTGTGGGAGAGAGACACGCTCCGCTTTTTCATGTGAATACTCATATTCTTCACTTATATCTTTTGAGTATTCTTATCTAGCTACTGCTATGCTTTTAGCTCCTGTTTTTCATGCATCTCTTTTAGAGCTGTTAATTCTTGTGGAAAGTACTCTCTTGTTTCATTTGTAAATTACTTGGAGAGTTGCTTGGTTGATGTGTTGGTTCAGAAAATGTTGCATGTGGTAGTGGTATAGTGAATAACTTGCATAATCTTGTAGATCATTGAACTTTGATAACTTGATTCTTTGCAAATGTTTTGAGATATTTAGATGGTAAAGCTTGCTGGTTAGTTAAGTTAAAATCATTAGTGGATGTTGTCTTTAAGCTTGTACCGTACTACAAACTCTACTAAAATTGTTGAAGGTGTAGTTGGACTTGATAGCTTTCCATGTCTAAAAGTGATTCGTAATAACTAGTTGTGCTGAAGGTCGAGGGATCTAGCGGGGTACTTGTACCGCCGTGAACGGCCCTTCTTGGAGTGAATTTTAATCATGCTCTTAATGTTGAACCTGCTAGTTGTTTGCAATAAGCTTGTGAGTTCTTTTTGACTAATGTTAAGCTACGGTTTTTGGCACTTCCACCATCCAAATTTGCTAGCCTCTTCGGTGTGTGCATTGCCTTCTGCTCACATTGAGAGTTGTGCATACTTCGCCAGTACATCCAAACCCGTGGGAGGACTTTCTCTTGTTCTCCTACACATAAACCCATACATCTTCCTCAAAACAGCCACCATACCTACCTACCACAGCATTTCCATAGCTGTTCCGAGATATATTGCCATGCAACTTCCATCTTACATTACATGACTTGTTGTCATTTATCATTTATATATTGCTTTGCATGATTCTATACAGCTGATGTGCGGTTTACCCATGTTACGCTAGATCATTGCACATCCTGCTACACTGGCAGAGGCATACAGTTTCATACATCATGTTTTGTTCATTATGAGTTATTTGTACCAAAAAGTGTGTGTCATATTAGGATGTTGCCCCTAAAAGTGAAAAGAGCCATGGAGGCCATCGAAAAGAGAAACAAAAAGAAAAAAAAGTAAAAAGAAAAAAGAGAAAAAAAAGAAAAAAAGAATAAAGAAAAAGGGGGCAACATTACTATCCTTTATCCACACTTGTGATCAGCACCTGCAGTATTCATAGTCATCATTTGTGCTCATGTTTAGCACCTATACTCCATGTGAGAGAGTTTTCATGTTTACTAGTATAACTATGTGGGGAATTTACACTATAGAACTTGGGTTGTATATTCCAATGATGAGCTTCCTCAAAAAGTGCTCTAGGTCTTCATGAGCAACCAAGTTGGATGCACCCCCACTAGTTCCATTGGAGAGCTTTCATACACATATAGCTCTATGTGCATCCGTTGCATGGCAATCACTACTCCTTACATAGCTTCGATTATAAGACTTCCTCTTGTCTAATGATCACTTATAGCTTTGTGAGACTTTCTTCCTTTGGCCTTCCAAACCCCCATTAATGTTCTTTTAGCCATAACATCCTGGTGCCAATACCAAATGCTTACGCTCACCGGTTGAGTAGACTTCGAAACAGTTGATTCATGACATTCATGTTTATATTTACTTGACTGAATCCTTCTATGCTATGAAAATTGCTTGATGCTTGGAATTGAAGGATAGAACTCCTACATTGGATACTTAAAACATCTTTAATGAACCTTGTACGGTTTCATGTCTTTAAAGCAATAGTTCATGAAAACTTTTAGCTTGTTTAACTATCTTGCTTTGTTATCTCTTATTGAATATCAATTATAGACTTTTGCTTTGAATGATTTGATCTCAGCTCACATGCTTTACAATATTATTTGATCAAGATTATGTGGTAGCATGTCACTTCAGAAATTATTTGTTGTTATCGTTTTACCTACTCGAGGACGAGTAGAACTAAGCTTGGGGATGCTTGATACGTCTCCAACGTATCTATAATTTCTTATGTTCCATGCTTGTATTATACCAATTGCTACATGTTTTATTCACACTTCATGGCATTTTTATGCATTTTCTGGGACTAACCTATTAACAAGATGCCACAGTGCCAGTTCCTGTTTTCTGCTGTTTTTGTTCTCAGAAAAGTTGTTCTGCAAATATCCTCGGAATTGGACGAAACAAAATGCCACGTTCCTATTTTCGCGACACGTTCACGAAGTCGGAAGGAGAGACGAAGGGGGCACCGAGGCGCCGTCCCCACCCCTAGGTGCGGGTGGGCCCCCTGGCACGCCGCCAGGTGGGGAGCGAGCCTCGGGCTGATACGTCACCAACGTATCCATAATTTCTGCTGTTCCATGCTTATATTATACCATTTGCTACATGTTTTATATACACTTCGTATCACTTTTATGCATTTTCTGGGACTAACCTATTAACAAGATGCCACAGTGCCAGTTCCCTATTTTCTGCTGTTTTTGGTTTCAGAAAGTTACTTCTGGAAATATTCTCGGAATTGCACGAAACAAAAGGCCAGGTCCCTATTTTTCCAGCACGTACACGGAGTCCGAAGGAGAGACGAAGAGGAGCCAGGAGGTGGCCAAACCACCCCCAGGCGCGGCAGTGGGCCCAGCCGCGCCACCAGGTGGTTTGGGCCCCTCGGGGGTCCGCCGACATCGCCCCTTCGCCTATTTATTCCCGAGACGCGAAAACCCTAAAACACGAGCCTTTCATCCAGAACATATTCGCTGCCGCCGCCGTCGTCAACCCTAACTCGGGGGGTTCCTGAAGCTCTTCCGGCACCCTGCCGGAGAGGGGAATCATCACCGGAGGGCTCTACATCGCCATGCCCGCCTCCGGAGTGATGCGTGAGTAGTTCATCCTTGGACTATGGGTCCATAGCAGTAGCTAGATGGTTGTCTTCTCCACTTGTGCCATCATGTTTAGATCTTGTGAGCTGCCTATCATGATCAAGATCATCTTATTGTAATGCTACATGTTGTGTTTGCTGGGATCTGACTTATATTGATACCTATGTGGAGCTGAATATTATATTATCATGTCTATGTCATTTGTGATCTTGCATGCTCTCCGTTACTTGTTGAAGTCTTGGCCACGTGAATACTTGTAACTCCAAGAGGGGGTATTTATGCATGATAGTTGGGTTCAACCTCTATTTAACCTGGGATAGTGACAGCAAGTTCTAAGGTTGTAGATGTGTTGTTGCCACTAGGGGTAAAACAGCAATACTTTATTCAAGGATGAATGTATTGTTTACATTACGCACATTACTTAATGCAATTGTCTGTTGCTTGCAACTTAATACTGGAAGGGGTACGGATGTTAACCGGAAAGTGGACTATTTAGGCATAGATGCATGCTGGATAGCGGTCTATGTACTTTGTCGTAATGCCCAAATGAATCTCATAGTAGACACCACAGCTCACACATGCATGTTATATGCACTTATCAATTGTCAATTGCCCAGCTGTAATTTGTTTACCTAGCATGTTAGTTATCTTATTGGAGAGACACCACTAGTGAACTGTGGACCCCGGTCCATTCTTTTACATCTGAAATACAATCTACTGCAATCATTGTTCTCTACTGTTTTATGCAAACAAACATCATCTTCCATTCGATACGTTTAACCCTTTGTTTTCAGCAAGCCGGTGAGATTGACAACCTCACTGTTAAGTTGGGGCAAAGTAGTTTGATTGTGCTGTGCAGGTTCCACGTTGGCACCGGAATCCCTGGTGTTGCGCCGCACTACACTCCTCCACCAACACCTTCGAAGCAAACCTCGTTTTCCTACTGGTCCGATTAAACCTTGGTTTCATACTGAGGGAAAACTTACTGCTGCACTCATCATACCTTCCTCTTGGGGTTCCCAACTGACGTGTGACGTACAAACAATTGTTTCTGGCACTATTAACCTAGAGCCACCACGGGCCTCCACCGACATCGCCCTTTCGCCTATTTATTCCCCCCGAGGCGAAAACACTAAATACCCGAGCCATATTTCCAGAAAACATCCGCTACCGCTGCCGTCAACCCTAACTCGGGAGGGTTCTGAAGCTCTTCCCGGTACCCTGCCGGAGAGGGGAATCATCACCGGAGGGCTCTACATCGCCATGCCTGCCTCCGGAGTGATGTGTGAGTAGTTCATCTTTGGACTATGGGTCCATAGCAGTAGCTAGATGGTTGTCTTCTCCTTTTGTGCCATCATGTTTAGATCTTGTGAGCTGCCTATCATGAGCAAGATCATCTTATTGTAATGCTACATGTTGTGTTTGCTGGGATCCGATGAATATTGAATACTATGTCAAGTTGATTATTGATCTATCATATATATGTTGTTTTTGATCTTGCATGCTCTCCGTTATTAGTGTAGGCTCTGGCCAAGTTTATGCTTGTAACTTCAAGAGGGAGTATTTATGCTAGATAGTAGGTTCATGCCTCCATTTAATCTGGAACAGTGATAGAAAGTTCTAAGGTTGTGGATGTGCTGTTGCTACTAGGGGTAAAACAGCAATGCTTTGTCTAACGATATTTGTATTGTTTACATTATGCACCATACTTAATGCAATTATCTGTTGCTTGCAGCTTAATACTGGAAGGGTTGCGGATGCTAACCTGAAGGTGGACTATTTAGGCACAGATGCATGCTGGATAGCGGTCTGTGTACTTTGTCGTAATGCCCAAGTAAATCTCATAGTGATCATCATGACTTGTATATGCATTGTTATGCACCTCTCTATTTTGTCAATTGTCCAACTGTAATTCGTTTACCCAGCATGTTAGTATTTTATTATGGAGAGACACCACTAGTGAACTGTGGACCCCGGTCCATTCCTTTACATCTGAAATACAACCTACTGCAATCATTGTTCTTTTTCATTCTCTACAAGCAAACATCATTTTCCACACTATACGCCTAATCCTTTGTTTTCAGCAAGCCGGTGAGATTGACAACCTCACTGTTAAGTTGGGGCAAAGTAGTTTGATTGTGTTGTGCAGGTTCCACGTTGGCACCGGAATCCCTGGTGTTGCGCCACACTACACTCCTTCACCAACAACCTTCAGAACATCGCCGACTTCCTACTGGTCCGATTAAACCTTGGTTTCTTACTAAGGGAAAACTTGCTGCTGTACTCATCATACCTTCCTCTTGGGGTTCCCAACGAACATGTGTCTTTCACGTCATCACGTATCAACTGCTGGTGGATAGACGGACGGGACGACTTTCGTTCCAATATCGTTTGTATGATTGCATGGTATGTTATCGTACAACAAACACAAAGTTGGAGTTGATTCTCTACTTGCCTCTCCAGATTGGCTGACTTTCTGAATTGGATCACCGTCCTGTTGGGCCGATACGACAGTGCCTCAAAGTCACCAAATTTTATGTCAATGAATCTGAGCCCCGACTTGCATAGTTGACTATTCGAGGAATGGATACTGGAGCTCGAGGATGAGCGGTGTGATACGTCCAAAACGTATATATAATTTCTGATGTTCCATGTTGATATACCATTTGCTACATGTTTTATTTACACTTCATAGCATTTTTATGCATTTTCTAGGACTAACCTATTAACAAGATGCTAAAGTGTCAGTTCCTGTTTTCTGCTGTTTTTCTATTCCAGATAACTACTTAAGGAGATATTCTCGGAATTGGACGAAACAAAAGCCCAGGTTCCTATTTTGCCGACACGTACACGGAGTCCAAAGGGGAGAAGGAGGGGGGCCATGGCCCAACCACACCATGTGGTGGCGCGCCCCCTTGGGCCGCGCCGTGGCATGGTGAGTCCACCTCGGGTGGCTCTGACCATCGTACTTTCGCCTATTTATACCCTCCGACGCGAAAACCCTAAAATCATCAGTCATATTCCACGAAGAGTTCCGCAGCACCGCCGCCATCCAGAACAAGTTTCGGGGGACAGAACTCTCTGTTCCGGTACCTTGCCGGGACGGGGAATTGCCCTCGGAGCCATCTCCATCGACTCCACCACCATCTTCATCGCCGTTGCTGCCTTTCATGACGAGGAGGCAGTAGTTCTCCCCCGAGGCTGAGGGCTCTACCGGTAGCTATGTGGTTTATCTCTCTCTCCCATGGTGTGATCTTTATGTGATCATGAGCTTTGTAATCTAGTTGATGTCATAGATGTTTCCCCTTTCATTATGTATTGCATATGCTAGTCAAGTTGTTTTATCATTATGATCTTGAGTCACGTGAGAACACTAAACCAAGGTGACAGTGTGGGTGAGGTATGTGACTCTATTAATAGATCAGAAGGATATTTATCATGAGTTGTTCTTTTGTTGGTTGTCACTATAAAGTTGTGGCGTTTGTTTAGTACTGATTTGGGGCGCTCACAGTGACAGCGTGGGGTGCCCTAGAGAGGGAATACAGACTTGAGGCGTGTTGTTATAGCCCTACGCAGTGGATTGGTGTTCGTTATCCAACGGGACAATAGTCAAGAGTAGCATAGTGAAGAGGAAGTATTTATGCATTCAACTATATTAGTATTGTTGAGAGTGTCCACTAGTGAAAGTATGATCCCTAGGCCTTGCTTCTAAGCATTGAAACACCGTTTACAACCAATTCTGCTTCATGTTTGCTTGCTGCCTTTTTTTACTTCAGATTGCAATTACTACTTATAATCATCCATATTACTTGTATTTCACTATCTCTTCGCCGAACTAGTGCGCCTATACACCTGACAAGTGTATTGGGTGTGTTGGGGACACAGGAGACTTCTTTTATCTTAATTGCAGGGTTGCTTGAGAGGGATATCTTTGACCTCTACCTCCCTGAGTTCGATAAACCTTGGGTGATTCACTTAAGGGGAACTTGCTGCTGTTCTACAAACCTCTGCTCTTGGAGGCCCAACACTGTCTACAAGAATAGAAGCGTGCATAGACATCAAACTATTTTCTGGCGCCGTTGCCGGGGAGGTAAGGTAAAAGGTACTCACATCCTTCAGCTACTTAGCTATTCTAGCACTGTCGCTGACGTGTGAGTGCTTGAAGGTATTTCCTTTAGATTCTGCAGTTATATCTTTTTGTTTCTTGTTTTTATTTCACTAGTTAGGCTTAATCGAAAACAACAACAAAATTAGAGATCTTTATGAACTTTATATTGAATTAGGACATGATGCTTTTGAAGAGAAAATTAAAAAATCTATGAAAGTTTGTTTGCATAATAGTGATAGCAATGTTATTAGCATGAATTCTTTGAACACCATTATTGCTAATACTATGGAAAATATTAAGCTTGGGGAAGCTAGTTTTTATGAAAATGATCTTTTTAGTTCCCCAGCTTTGGAGGAGAAAATTTGCTTTGATAATACTTTGCCTCCAATATATGATGATTATAATGATTGTGATATTTTCACTTCACCTACTATTGAGGATATAGTTTATGTTGATTATGATATGCCTCCTATATATGATGTTTACAATGATGAATATGATATTTTCAGTCCATCTACTATTGAGGATAAAATTCATTATGATTATTCTATGCCTCCAATTTATGATGATTACAATGATGAATGTGATACTTTTACTCCCGCTATTATTAATGATTATGCTTATGTGGAGAGTAATGGTACTGTTATGCTTAAGGATCATGATAATAATGCTTTATGTGATAGCTATATTGTTGAGTTTATTCATGATGCCGCTGAAAATTATTTTGAGAGAGGAAAATATGGTTGAGGAAATCTTGATATTATTAAAACACCTCTCTTTATGATGAAAGATTTGAGATTTCTCTTGATTTGCTTTTATTTGATGGTTACTTTAAGACCTACTAGTCATGATGAGAGAGAGAGACATGGCTTCATAAATCACAATAATATCAAGTCTCCCTCTTTTTGTTGAAAATTTTGAAGTTCCACTTGTTTTGTCTTTCTTTGGTAGTAGCTTCATGCTTCAATAATTTGTTTTCTTACAAGATTCCATTGCATAGGAAGTGGGTTAGACTTAAATGTGTTTAATATTTGCTTCTTGATGCTCTCTTATATTCAACTCTTATACATATGAGAGCATTATCAAAAATTTCATGCCTAGCTAAAAGACTTTAAAGAAAAGCGCCTGTGGGAGACAACCCATGTTATTTTATCTTCTGAAATTTTCTTTTATTTGAGTCAAGGAGCTTGTTTACTTCTGTAACAACTCCTTTGTATCTTTATTTTATCGCATTGTTGTGCCAAGTGAAGTCTCTAGTAGAAAGTTGATGCTAGATTTGGATTTCTGCACAGGGAAGATTTTTCCTGTCCACCGTTTTGAGCTTTAAAATCTCAGAAAAACTGAAAAATTCTGAAAAAAATCATGCGTGATCCCCAGATATGTACGCATCTTTCATTAGTTTTGCGTTTTCTGATCTGAGCAACTTAAGTGCCTCAAAAAATTCGCCTTTACAGAATGTTCTGCTTTTGACAGATTCTGCCTTTTATTTCGTATTCTCTCTTTTACCATGTTTGAGTGGATTTCTTTGCTCCACAAAACATCAGTGGCTGTAGCTAATGTCCAGAAGTATTGGTGATGATTGTGTCCTTGCAGAACATGTGAATTTTTGATTATGCACTAACCCTCTAATGAAAATTACTCTGAGTTTGGTGTCAAAGAAGTTTCAAGGATCAAGAGAGGAGAATGATATAATATGATCAAGAAGATGAAAAGCCTAAGCTTGGGGATGCCCCCGTGGGTCATCCAAGCATATTTCAAGAAGACTCAAGCGTCTAAGCTTGGGGATGCCTTTGGCATCCCCTTCTTCATCAACAACTTATCAGGTCATCTTTAGTGAAACTATATTTTAATTCTTTCACATCTTATGTGCTTTACTTGGAGCGTCTGTGTGCTTTTATTTTTGCTTTGTTATTTTCATCTTCTGAATAAATTGGATCGTAGCATTCTTGTGTGGGAGAGAGACACGCTCCTCTTTTTCATATGAATATAAGTATTCTTCACTTATATTTGTTGAGTATTCTTGTCTAGCTACTGCAATACTTTTAGCTCCTGTTTTTCATGCATCTCTTGTTCAGAGCTGTTAGTTCTTGTAGAAAAATACTCTCTTGTTTTATTGTTGTATTATTTGGAGAGTTTTATGTTGAAATAAGTTGATTGGTGTTTGGTTGGAAACAGAAAATGTTACATGTGGTAGATGGTATATTGAAAAGAGATACTTATTCTTGTAGATCATTGTCTTGGATAATTTGATGCTTTGCAATTGTTTTGAACTCTCAAGTAGATCATGTTTAAGCTCTTGCATCATGTAGTTAAAACCTATTAGTGGAGAACTACCGTAGAGCTTGTTGAAATTTGGTTTGCATGTTTGGTATCTCTAAGGTCTAGATATTTTCTGGTAAAAGTATTTGAGTAACAGGGAAGACAGTGTAGAGTCTTATAATGCTTGCAATATGTTTTCATATAAGTCTTGTTATACCAGTTGATATCCTGTGTTTGCTTCAAACAACCTTGCTAGCCTAAACTCTGTACTGAGAGGGAATGCTTCTCGTGCATCCAAACCTTGAGCCAAAACCCATGCCATTTGTGTCCACCATAACTACCTATTATGTGGTATTTCCTGCCATTCCAAGTAAATACTTCATGTGCTACCTTTAAACTATTCAAAAGCTATTATCTCTTATTTGTGTCAATGTTTTATAGCTCATGAGAAAGTTATGTGGAGTTTTCTCTATCAATCTTGTCAGACAGACTTTCACCAATGGACTAGTGGCATATACATCCGCTTATCCAATAATTTTGCAAAAAGAGCTGGCAAATGGGGTGCCCAATCCAAATTAATTACAACTATAACTGCTTAATTATCTTCACATGTTTTGCCATGATTTATCAGAAGCAATTTTCAAAGTGTTAAATAATATCAAATAGGCACTCATCCATGATATGTGATTGTTGGAAGGCACCCGAGGATTCGGTTAGCCATGGCTTGTGTAAGCAAAGGTTGGGAGGAGTGTCATACCAATTTATAAATGTGCATGTGTAAACGAAAAAGAAGAGGGATGATCTACCATTGGGTAGAAATAACGTCCTCATGAAGCCGCGCTCTTGAAAGTCTGGGTGACAAGGGGGATAGAGTGTCCACTGCCATTCGTTGACAACAACAAACACCTCTCAAAAACTTACTTTATGCTCTCTATTTGATTTCAAAAACTTAAAAAGCTGTAGCACATGATTTAATCCCTACTTCCCTCTGCGAAGGGCCTTTCTTTTACTTTATGTTGAGTCAGTTTACCCACTTCTTTCTATCTCAGAAGTAAACACTAGTGTCAACTTTGTGTGCAACAATTCATGTATGCTTGCTTATTGCACTTATTATATTACTTTGTGTTGACAATTATCCATGAGATATACACGTTGAAAGTTGAAAGCAATTGCTGGAACTCAAATCTTCCTATGTGTTGCTTCAATGCCTTTTACTTAGAATCTATTGCTTTATGAGTTAAGTCTTATGCAAAACTTATTGATGCTTGTAAGTACTATTCATGAAAAGTTTTTGCTTATATGATTCAGTTGTTTACTCTTTATCTATCTGTTAGAAAACTATAGACCATTGCTTTGAGTCACATTCATTCATAACATGTGCTTTACAATACTATTTCATCAATATTGTGTGGTAGCATGTCTCCTCAGAAATTATTTTGTTGTTATCGTTTTACCTACTCGAGGACGAGTAGAACTAAGCTTGGGGATGCTTGATACGTCCAAAATATCTATAATTTCTGATGCTCCATGTTGATATTATACCATTTGCTACATGTTTTATTTACACTTCATAGCATTTTTGTGCATTTTCTGGGACTAACCTATTAACAAGATGCCAAAGTGTCAGTTCTTGTTTTCTGCTGTTTTTCTATTTCAGATAACTACTTAAGGAAATATTTTCGGAATTGACGAAACAAAAGCCCAGGTTCCTATTTTGCCGACACGTACACGGAGTCCAAAGGGGAGAAGGAGGGGGGCCATGGGCCAACCACACCATGTGGTGGCACGCCCTCCCCCCTTGGGCCGTGCCGTGGCATGGTGAGCCCACCTCGGGTGGCTCTGACCATCGTACTTTCGCCTATTTATACCCTCGACGCGAAAACCCTAAAATCATCAGTCATATTCCACGAAGAGTTCCGTAGCGCCGCCGCCATCCAGAACAAGTTTCGGGGGAAAGAACTCTCTATTCTGGTACCTTGCCGGGACGGGGAATTGCCCCCGGAGCCATCTCCATCGACTCCACCGCCATCTTCATCGCCGCTGCTGCCTCCCATGATGAGGAGGGAGTAGTTCTCCCCCGAGGCTGAGGGCTCTACCGGTAGCTATGTGGTTTATCTCTCTCTCCCATGGTGTGATCTTTATGTGATCATGAGCTTTGTAATCTAGTTGATGTCATAGATGTTTCCCCTTTCATTATGTATTGCATATGCTAGTCAAGTTGTTTTATCATTATGATCTTGAGTCACGTGAGAACACTAAACCAAGGTGACAATGTGGGTGGGGTGTGTGACTCTATTAATGGATCAGAAGGATATTTATCATGAGTTGTTCTTTTGTTGGTTGTCACTATAAAGTTGTGGCGTTTGTTTAGTACTGATTTGGGGCGCTCACAGTGACAGCGTGGGGTGCCCAAGAGAAGGAATACAGACTTGAGGCGTGCTGTTATAGCCCTACGCAGTGGATTGGTGTTCGTTATCCAACGGGACAATAGTCAAGAGTAGCATAGTGAAGAGGAAGTATTTATGCATTCAACTATATTAGTATTGTTGAGAGTGTCCACTAGTGAAAGTATGATCCCTAGGCCTTGCTTCTAAGCATTGAAACACCGTTTACAACCAGTTCTACTTCATGTTTGCTTGCTGCCTTTTTTACTTCAGATTGCAATTACTACTTATAATCATCAATATTACTTGTATTTCACTATCTCTTCGCCGAACTAGTGCACCTATACACCTGACAAGTGTATTGGGTGTGTTGGGGACACAAGAGACTTCTTGTATCTTAATTGCAGGGTTGCTTGAGAGGGATATCTTTGACCTCTACCTCCCTGAGTTCGATAAATCTTGGGTGATTCACTTAAGTGAAACTTGCTGCTGTTCTACAAACCTCTGCTCTTGGAGCCCCAACACTGTCTACAAGAATAGAAGCGTGCGTAGACATCACGGTGTTATGTCGGGTGGCGGCCCGAACATAACTTTGAGATTAGAAAATAAAACTTAGGCATGAACTTGATTTTAGAAGCTCGGCTAATCACTGCAAATGTGGAATCTGAAGTGCAGTCCTATCGACACCCTGCTGAACGGAGCAACAGAAACAAGAGAAAAGCTACTAAGACATTGTATCGACCAAGTGATGAACAGCAAGCACAAGTTCATATGCACACATGGTCACCGCGAGACCAGGGCAAGGGTTGGAGGCAGAGGTGCAGATCCATGACCACACCCCGATGAAGGTTAACAAAGCCCATCGTTGTTGGCTCACAACCACATGGGCGGAACCAGGATTAAGCATTAAGGGGAGCCAAACATGCTAATCTTCTGTTAGAGAGGGCCAAACATACATTTTTCTCCAAAATTATACCTAAATTAACCTTATATGCATAAAAAATTGCTTGATGTAACCATGCATAGGGGGGGCATGGCACCTGCTTGCCACCCCCTGGTTCCGCCCTTGCACAACCACTAAAACTCTAAGAGCAGCGATTTATCTGAAGCACACACCTGAGCACCAGCCTGAAGCGGCAACAGAGGACCCTCATGCCTTTGCGGGATTTTGGAGGATGAGGGAGATGCTGGAGTGACCGATGCAGCAGCCTGACGAGGAACCTGATTTCATCTTAGCAGGTGGTCGCCGAAGCTCATGCTGCTGCCGCCACACCTTGGTGAGCCCATGGACGACCGCGGAGGGACGCCAGAACCATACCCTTCGATTCAGATCGAGAGAGGACCTCGGCCAGAGGTGCAGACACGGAGCTGGAACTCCGCACGGACGGACTTGAGAGAGGAGCAGGCACCGGGAAGCTCACAACCACCATCTCCAACGACCGCGCAACGCAGATGGGTGGCAGAGAAGCACGCCGCCGGTGCGAGCATACGCCACGGCGACGGGAGGGACATGAGAGAAGTCCCGAGGACCCGGGTCTGGAACAGATGTCCAGTAACGGCCGGCAGGCAATTAGAGCATAATACTAAGTAAGGATGCATCTTACAATTAAAGCAGGTATGGTAGAGTAAGAAAAAATGTTTAAGAGCAATGTAGGAAAGGTCAAGACTATAAGAAAATCTAAGTAAAAATGCAAACTGATTCAAGGCTTAAGCTATAGCTTTAACTCCCATGATGTAATGGCGGAGTGTATTGCACTTAAAAATTAAAACCTAAATGAAAAACAATAAACAAGCAAATGTCAACAATGCAAATTGAAATAAAATAGAGGTAGTAAACAACAATCCTAATAGCTAGTGAAGTGAATATAGAGTAGGCATCCATTTAATTCTGTAGTAGTAAAAAAAATGAACATAATAGGATGTAAGAAAAACTCACCTTCAATTTATTTTTAGGATTGTTTTGGTACACGGTATAAGAATCATGAAAGGATTTTTTGAGTATGCAGAACACATCTTGCACTAACCGTTATAACATATTCAGATCAACTTGCATATATAAGAAACAACAATTGAATTCCATTGAGAGACGTGGACATCAAATCTTGCAGAAATGATCAAGAAATACTCCCATAATTTCTTCCTCTGTAACGCCAATATACATTTGTAACACTTCCTGTTGAAGCAGATGCTTTTGATAAGAGGATGGCTCTTCTTTCACACATACTGTTCTAGATTATCCTGTAACACAAATAGGACCAAGAAGTCAATGCAATGCTACAAATGTGTGATTAAACTTTATACGATGCATGATGTATATCTTACTGATATAGAAAATGAAAAACAATATATGCATCCACACATCTAAATTAATCTCAGCTGCTTCCAGCTCACGGATGCTAATGAAATCAGAAATGTTAAAACACCAAATACAGGTTGTACTGCCTCATCGCAGTACTGCAGTGCATGATTCAATAACCCAATAAAGGAGAAAGAGATGCGTGAGTGAGAGATAATACTGGTATAGGCGAACCTTCATATCCAGGTACCACTCAGATAGAGAGAGGAGGTTGGGGGATGAGCCAGTAGGTTAACTGTGTGTCCAGGTTCAGCCCCAAACATTCATCCTCGTGAGGCGCTGGAATCCTTGTCGTGAGGTCGTGGATTGGGGCGGAACTGATGTGAGGGGGAAGTAGAACAGCCTGGCCGGCCGTCAATGGTGCTATGGAGAGGAGGCAGATCATGTCCTGCAGCAGCGCAGCAAAGGCATGATCCGGACGACGACGAGGAGAAGGGACAAGAGCAGGCGAAAGCTTGCTACACCTGCGTCGAGGAGGATGGCGACGCTGCCGCTCCTCCTGCGCCACGACCTTCCAGTTGAAAGAGGAGCGGATGTGCCCCGCGGAGCTCACCACCACCATCTCCAAGGACCGCGCGCGGGGCCGGTCCATACATTTCCGAGGCCCTAGGGCGAGACGATGAAATGGGGCCTTTGTAGGGAAAAAATAGAATGTATTGAATTGCACTAATAATTATGTGCATAGATCAATAGTTTTTATATAGGGACAATAAAATATGCAACACAAATTATTTACTCCATGTATAGGGAGTATTTGTAATGATCCAGAGAACTAAATGATCAGACTTTGTTGTTCTTCACTCCGTGTCGTCACTCTGTGTTCTTCACTCCATGCACTCCGTTGATCTTGTTGTTTCTTCTGTGCTCCCTGCACTCCGTTAGATCCAATGAATCCTTGAAGAACAAACCTACAACAGAGCAATATGATAAGAACCGGGGAGCCGGGCTATTTAACAGCAATTAGGGGAAGGATGGAAAGAGAGATGATTGGGGAAAGGAATAGCACCGTTGGTCTCCGTAAATCGCTGCACGGGAGCGGCGGCCTCGTCGCCTAGAATTCGGAAGAGCACGTTGAAGACTGGAGTGGCAGCGCGGCGCTATTATTGTGATGTCATTATGTGGATTGCAGAATTTGGGGAGGAGACGAGGCTGGAGCTGGAAGAAACGATGGGTGCGACCGTGCGTCTGCGCAAGGCCTGCGTGTGCCTAACTGCGTAGCAGCTAGACTCGATCGATCGTTTGATCCGTGGGTGCTAGCTAAACATGGACTGGGTGCTAAACCGGGCCAAAATTATTTTTTCCTATATGTCAAAAAAGGAAGTACCACCTGGGCCAGGGCCCCTACCTGCCTGGGCCCTGGGGCGGTCGCCCCGTCGCCCCGGCCTGTGGGCTGGCCCTGACCGCGCGACGCAGATGGGTGACAGAGGAACCACGCCGCCGGTGCGAGCATACGCGGCGGCGACGGGAGGGACATGAGAGGTGACGAGGACCCGGGTCCCGAAAGATGTCCAGTCGCTGCCGGCAGGCGGCATGCCATGGGAGGTCGTGGCCGACGAGAGCTCGAGCCAATGTGGCTGAGCGAAGCACGCACACAGCGCCGACCCCGGAGTGGACTTGGTGTCGCCTGGCACTACGGGAAACCCACGATACGCCGACGGCCAGAAGCCGTCGGCGTAGACACGTTTGCCGTCGGCGTAGGCCTAGGCCGACGGCAGCCGTCGGCGTATCGCCGTCGGCGTAGCTGCCCGTCGGCGTAGACAAATAACCGTCGGCGTATATATAACCGTCGGCGTAGCCGCTGTGGGACCCACAGAAACGGAAGCCGTTCTAGTGTGCCACGTGGAGCGAGCTGGGCGTCTGGGACGTGCGATACGCCGACGGCTTGCCGTCGGCGTATTCGTGACAATTTGGTCCATTTTAGGCGACGGGGCATCACCCTGTGCGCCTGGGAAGTGATCTACGCCGACGGCAATGCCGTCGGCGTATCCTTGACCATAATTTCCAATTTTAGCTGCTTGTTGCTGCTGGTTTCTGGCGCATTTTAAATACAATTAAAATTGCACAAATTATAAAACATCACAGAAACATCAAATAAAACACCACATACATATCCAAATGACACAAACATGATTCAAATTCATCCAAGCATTCATACAAACTCCAAACAAGTTCGAATTCACACACGCTACACCCGAACACATCCTACACCTCCCGAGAGCCCGAGGCCGATGATTCCTTGCCTTGGCTCATCTTGGTCAATCACCTGCATTGAGAAAGGATAAACTTTTAAGCATGTTGAAAAATGTAGTAAATAAGAATAAAGACGTAATGCAATTAAGAAGAAGCATGTTGAAAAGTAAATAGTACGCAAAAGGACATAAAAGACCCTCACCCCTAATCATCACTCTCATAGTTAAGTCCTGGGTTGTCATCATCACTATCAACATCACTATCAACATCACTATCACGAGTGTTGTATATTGGAACCTCCTCGCACGGTGGAGGCTCATCATCGTCATCACTATCACTCTGTAACTTGTTGAGCATATCTATATCCTTTAGATTCACCACTACGTCACCACCTGTTTGTGCATTGTCCTCGCGGTCCTCAAGACCTTGTATGCCAAAGTCCCCAAAGGTTTGTTCCTCTTGATAGAAAATCCCCTCGTATGTTTTAGGGTCAATGTTGTTGTAATCGTCTTCGGAGGGCATGGGTAGCTTACCACGTGGCGATACATGGAACACGACTTCCCAACCAATGAGTCCCTCTTTCTTGCATGGGTAGGGCAAATAATAAACTTGAAAGGCTTGGTGAGCCACAACAAAGACATCGGATCCATTGTAGGTGGTTGAAGGCTTAACTTCAACTAACCCAATGGAAGGGGTACTTTTGGTTCCATGCTCAGGGTCGAACCAGTGGCATTTGAACACAACAAGCTTGAGTGATATGTTCGTGTTATTGAACGTCAGCTCATATACGTTCTGTAACCTTCCGTAGTAATCATAATTACCGGCTCCTTTGGTGAAGACCCCGGTATTTATAGTCTTTGCATTAGGCCGACTGTTCTGGTGATGCTCTGTATGGAAGCGGTACCCATTCACATCATACTTCTCATACTTCTCGACTCTACGGTTACAACCTTGGGAGACACATCTCAACTCATCTGACATCACAACGTTGGGATCAGCTCCCTACAAGTACAAATTGTTTTGTGCATTAGTAAGAGGGATAATACACGAATTGCAAGGTAGAAGGGACAGGTTTGAAATTACCTTTTCCCTGAACCAAACCGTGAATTTTTTCTTTCCGGGGGCAGGCTCTTTCAAAAGAGTGTCCAACGCGGCTTCATTGGGTCCATCTGATGTTCCCGACCACATTTCATCCGTGAATTGACTAAAAGGAGAAAATACGTATTAGAACGAAATCATGATAGTAGTTGCAAAGTAATTTGTTCCCCATTTTACCTAAGGAAACTGCCCTCTTCTCCCTGCTCGTCGTGGGTCACTTCCTTCATGTTCATAAGCACATAGAGCATTATGCACTCCAGCTCATCATTGGTCAAGTTATACCTTGTTGGGCCACCGCTCTTGCCACCGGGACACTGGAAGAGGACGAGCTTGGGGTCTCGCTTGGGCTCGTCGACATTGTACCGAGAGGCCTGGTTATGCATAGTGGGAACATCATCGGGGTAGTACGTTAGCCTGGCGTCTGCCATCTCCTGAAGGATAGTTGCCTCGGCTATGGATGACTCAATCTTATTTTTGTTTCCACATTTGGTTCGAATATACTTAAACTCTCTCTCAATACAAAACTGCCAACGAAACTGCACCGGTCCACCCAAGAGTACCTCATTCGCAAGATGCACAACAAGATGTGCCATCGGAGTAAAGAAGCCTGGCGGAAATATCGTCTCTAAGTTGCACAGCAACTCCGGCACTAGTTCATGCAGCTTCTGAATAATCAGGGGACATACTTGCTTAGCACAGAGCGTGCGGAAGAAATGGCTCAACTCCGCGAGCACTCGCCAGACACGGTCGGGGAGATACCCTCGAACCATCACCGGTAGCAGCCGCTCAATCCATATATGATAGTCGTGACTCTTGAGCCCGGTGACTTTTGCCGATTGTATATTGACTCCCTTACTTATATTCGAACAATAGCCATCAGGGAACATCACGACGAATTTGAGCCAATGGAATGCCTCAGACCTTTGCATACTATTAAGGCAGAAGTCAGCATGCGGCTTGAACCAGTTCTTTTGACGGCCTTCAGGAGGCTTCATGTGCATTCTCTCCCTATCACAGAGCTTCTTAACATCAACTCTAGCCTTAACATTATCCTTCGACTTCGGGGTAATGTTCAGGATTGTGTGAAAGAGGGACTCTCCAACATTCTTTTCGGTGTGCATCACATCGATGCTATGGGGAAGTTCGAGGTCCTTGTAATATTCGAGTTGCGTCAAGCCTGCCACGTGAGTCCAGTTGTGCGACACACCATATCCCACATATCGTGGGCCTTTTCTCCCAGCAGGCACGAGAGCACTTAGCTCGGCGTCAACAGCTGCACCATCGAAAGTTGGTATCGCTTTTTCTTCACGCTCAACTCTGCCCTTCTTGAAGTTCTTTTTGTCTTCTCTAAACGGATGCCCTCTTTTGAGGAACTTTCGATGTGTGTCAAACGCGGAATACTTCCGTCCCGCCGTTAGCCACATGAACTCAAGTCGGTTCCTGCACACTGGGCATGGCCACTTACCAGCTGTACACCATCCGCAGAATAGGGCGTACCCGGGCATGTCATGCATGGAATTGTGATACCAAACTTTCATCAAGAAGTTTGTCTTCGATGCACGATCATATGTCAACGTCCCGTGGTGCCAAGAGTGGTTCAGATCATCCACAATTGGCTGCATGTACATACTTAAATTCTTCCCCGGATATTCAGGACCTGGAATGATCAGCGAGAGGAACATGGTCTTCTTTTGCATTAGGGCTCCAGGAGGGAGATTGAGCGGAATAACAAACACGGGCCAGCAGCTGTACGCGGTAGTCGACAAACCATATGGATTGAATCCATCGGTTGCTATCGCGATTCTCACGTTTCGAGCATCTGCTGCCTCATCGGGGTGGTTCGCATCAAAGTTCTTCCATGCCGTACCATCAGATGGATGTCCCATCAATTCCCGGTCGTGCTCATCCTTGTATCTCTTCCCCGTTTTGTGCCATTGCATCTGTGTGGCAGACTCTTTGTTCATGTAAAGCCGCTTGATTCTTTGTATGAATGGGAGGTAACGAAGAATCTTAATGGCGACATTTGACTGCGTCTTCGTACCATCGGTCCTTTTACCACATGATACCTAGAGGCCTTACACAAGATACAGTACTTGTCATTGGCAAACTGTTTCCAAAACAAAAGGCATCCTTTTGGACAACAATCTATCTTCTGATAATCCATGCTGAGATCTCGCAGGATTTTCTTCGTTTCGTACATGCTTTGAGGCAGACAATGCCCTTCAGGCAACAGGTTACCAGTTGTTTGCAGATGCGCTTCAAAGCATGAACGGGTGCTGCCATACTGGAGCTTGTTGGCTAGTGCTTGCGAGATGGCATCGAGCTGAGAAACTTTTGCACCCTCGTACAGAGGCCTCTGAGACGAGGCCATCATATGAAAGAAGGCCTTCGCGGTTGGCTCTGGGTCCTCCGGTTCACGCGGTTCCTCCGGTTCTGGAGGTTCCTCCGGTTCCTCCTGTGATGGTGGCGAATCTGGCATGTCGCCAGCACGGAGATCATCTAGCCAGTTTCTAATCCCATCATCTTCATTGCCATTGATCCGCTGCCGCATCACCCTGCCACTCTCGCGCTCGTACTCATCAAAGTTGACTGTCGTCACGAAGTTCGGCATATACCCACGAGAGAAGAGGTGTTTAATCATATCATCCTTTCCCTGACGTGTACGAAACTTGCAACGAGGGCAAGGGCACTGTCCACGAGCGCCTGACTCTGAACCCTTACGCGCTAACTCCTTCACTAACAAATGCGTCTTCCATACCCACTCATCTGTTTTGTCAACCAAACTAGTTCGGCCACTGTACATCCACCCATTATCTGCCATCCTCTGCTGCTTTACTGTGAGCCAAATAATAATAACATGAAATTAAATGCATCATATTTTTATTTTCTTGCATGCAATGTCACCATTTTATTACGGCCAAATTTTATCTTTTACAACATGCAAGGGTTCACATACACTTCTAATAGGTAGGGGCCTATCCCGCCCGAGTACGTGTAGATCGAGTCGTGTCCCATGTTCTACCCCGACCCGAGACGGAATTTCGGCAGCACCTCCCCGCTGTTCTTCAGAATACACGTCTCGAGCTTGTCAAGCCGAGAGGGTGTGCATCCGAAGAACAACAGGGAGGTGCTGCCGAAATTCCGTCTCAGGAAGGGGTAGAACGTGGAACACGACCCGATCTACACGTACTCGGACTGTCCAACAGGACAACCCGGAAGTGTTACGGTTATAAATATGCAAAGATGGACAATCCTGCATATTTATAAATTTGTAACCCTTCCGGATGGGATCTGACTCGGGTTACGCGACTGACTTGGTGATCTAGACCAAAATAAACCTATGCAGCAAGAGAGGCGAAAGATTTATACCCTCGAAGCGTGATCGGTGGCCGGAGAAGGTCGAGGACGTGCTCCGGAAGAGGGCGACAAACAAAGGGCACCGAGGCGGCCCCTCCTAATCTGGAGAAGCCGCGACGATGCGCGGGGCCGACGGTGCTGGCTGGCGGGAAGCTACGTCATCTAAAAAGTACAAACAATCGAAATATATAAGCAAATATCCGTCCATTTTACCTAATAATTAAATATAAAACAGAATAAACCATAGAACGATGTAACCATATTAGCTAAACATAACACATATAGACAAGTAGCACAATAATACATAGGTAGCATGCATGATAAGTCTAGCAGTACAACAGGTAGCAAGATAAGTCTAGTAGTACGACAGTAGGATGATAGACATCCTAAACTCGACTCGCGCCGGTGTCAGTGACGTCGTCCAAGCGGTCCCACAAGAGGACAGGCTGCTGCTAGAGTCCTCGCCCTGCTGCTGCGTGCCGGAGGGGCCGGCCTCGCCCTGCCCGCGCTGCTGCCGGCTCTCGCTGAAGACCTGGTACTGGACCGCCATCACCTGGGGATCAAGGAGGAGATCCTTGACCAAGGGGTCATCCTCCTCGCGCTGGTGGCGCGCCCTGAGCAGCCTCTCTGCCTGTCGGTGCTCCCTCTCCTCGGCCCTCGTCGCGATCCTCATGCCATCTGGCGCTAACAAATGCGCCACGCGCCGCTCATCCTCAAAGTTGAGGATCGCTCTCGCCCCAAAGTGCTGGACCGCCGCGCAGTCGTAGGCGCGGGCCGCCTGCCACGGGCACCTGAAAGTACCAAGCTGGATCTTCCTGTGATCCACTGTGATCTGAGCTGCCCAAGTCGGGATCTTCGTGTGTCTCCGATGAACACCGCGAAACTTTCGCTCCGGCTCCGACATGATACTTAGTTAAGCAAAAGCATTTGATACACGGGTTAGTCAAGGAAGCATAGATAAAAAAAAAAAGGCCTACGTGAGACAACATCGATTGTACAACATATATTGCATACACCAAAATTTGCTCACTGTTTTAATAAACCTAAAACTTAATCAACTACACATATACACAGTGAGGAAGAATAAACCTAAAATTTACTATCAATCTACTAATTGTAAACCTAACAAACACTTAAAATCTACTAATTCTAATACTAAAACTACCATTTTACAACTAACAGTGGCACTAACCCTAAAACTAACACACACAAACTAACACACACTAACTCTAAAACTATTAATTTGCAAAACAAATGAACAAACCTTGGAGGAGCTTCGGTGGTGTGGAGATGCGGTGGAGGAGCGGCCGGAGAGGAGGCACTGTGGGCGACGGAGGAGCTGCGGGGAGGAGGCGGCCGGGGCGCGGGGAGGAGGCGGGCTGCGCAGGGGAGGAGGCGGGCTGTGTGGGCGGCGGACGGCGCGGGGAGGAGGCGGCCGGGGCGCGAAGGAGGCAGGCGGTGTGGGCAGGCGACGCCGGGGAGGAGACGGCCGGGGAACGGGGAGGAGGCGGCCGGGGCGCGGGGAGGAGGCGGGCTGCGCAGGGGAGGAGGCGGGCTGTGTGGGCGGGCGGACGGCGCGGGGAGGAGGCGGCCGGGGCGCGGGAAGGAGGCAGGCGGTGTGGGCAGGCGACGCCGGGAGGAGACGGCCGGGGAACGGGGAGGAGGCGGCCGGGGCGCGGAGAGGAGGCGGCGGCGGATCGAGGAGGAGGCGGGCGGTGTGGGCTGGGTTGTGTGGTTGGGGACGAGCGTGCGGCCGCGCGGTTTGGTTAAGTGGATAAGCATACGCCGACGGCAATGCCGTCGGCGTATGTGTTCTGAATTTCTTCCTTTTTTATAAACAAATAAAATATTATTTATTTCTCCATATAATATTTATTTATTTATTTCTCCATATAATATTTAATGTAGTTATAATTTATATATATATTGGACCTATAATTACCCTCCCAATTTCAGTATCCCACCCCCGTAAAATAACGGTCTTGTGCCGCAGGAGGAAGCTGAGAATGAACAGAAGCGTCTTGAGAAGCAAGCTTCTTTGATGCAGCGCTTTTTCAAAAGTAAGGACAGTGAAAAACATGATAAATCTGGAGAGGATAACTCAGGTGCTTGCTCTGTCGCCCGAAAGGGGAGTTTTCACCTCTAAGTGCAGGAACTCACTAGAGAGAAAGTGAAGCCGGTGAAGCCGGTCACACCTACGAGTAGGATATTGCACATTTACAACACACAACACACTTGTATACATACGGTATGGCACAACCTAGGTTTGGGTGGGGTTCCGACGCTCCGGGGCCCCGCTTCGGCGAAACCCTGAATCCGCTGGAAAAACCCTAACGTTTCCGTCTACCCCCATAGACGTGCGTCGAAAGGGGTAGCCCGGTGGACTTTTTTGCTTGGTTGCGTTAGGTTATGCCATAGGAACATCATAAACCAAAGTCTACCCCAAATCGACACAAGATTCCATCCGGTTCGCCCGAAAGGGGAGTTTTCACCTCTAAGTGCAGGAACTCACTAGAGAGAAAGTGAAGCCGGTGAAGCCGGTCACACCTACGAGTAGGATATTGCACATTTACAACACACAACACACTTGTATACATACGGTATGGCACAACCTAGGTTTGGGTGGGGTTCCGACGCTCCGGGGCCCCGCTTCGGCGAAACCCTGAATCCGCTGGAAAAACCCTAACGTTTCCGTCTACCCCCATAGACGTGCGTCGAAAGGGGTAGCCCGGTGGACTTTTTTGCTTGGTTGCGTTAGGTTATGCCATAGGAACATCATAAACCAAAGTCTACCCCAAATCGACACAAGATTCCATCCGGTTCGCCCGAAAGGGGAGTTTTCACCTCTAAGTGCAGGAACTCACTAGAGAGAAAGTGAAGCCGGTGAAGCCGGTCACACCTACGAGTAGGATATTGCACATTTATAACACACAACACACTTGTATACATACGGTATGGCACAACCTAGGTTTGGGTGGGGTTCCGACGCTCCGGGGCCCCGCTTCGGCGAAACCCTGAATCCGCTGGAAAAACCCTAACGTTTCCGTCTACCCCATAGACGTGCGTCGAAAGGGGTAGCCCGGTGGACTTTTTTGCTTGGTTGCGTTAGGTTATGCCATAGGAACATCATAAACCAAAGTCTACCCCAAATCGACACAAGATTCCATCCGGTTCGCCCGAAAGGGGAGTTTTCACCTCTAAGTGCAGAAACTCACTAGAGAGAAAGTGAAGCCGGTGAAGCCGGTCACACCTACGAGTAGTATATTGCACATTTACAACACACAACACACTTGTATACATACGGTATGGCACAACCTAGGTTTGGGTGGGGTTCCGACGCTCCGGGGCCCCGCTTCGGGGAAACCCTGAATCCGCTGGAAAAACCCTAACGTTTCCGTCTAGGGTTAGCCCAGTGGAATTTTTTGCTTGGTTGCGTTAGGTTAGGCCATAGGAAGGTATTTTACATGTGTTGCTTTTATTTATTTTACATGTATATGTTGTAGGGTTGGGTTACGGGAAACTCGAACCGTTATTTTACGGGGTGGGATACTGAAATTAGGAGGGCAATTATAGGTCCAATATATATAAATTATAACTACATTAAATATTATATGGAGAAATAAATAAATAAATATTATATGGAGAAATAAATAAATTTTATACAAATTGGAAGTACACGTGTACCGTCGGCGTATCGACGCAGCTGGACGTATTTGTTCTTTCCGTCACGGCGTCCTTTTGTACGCCGACGGCACGTTTTATGCCGACGGCTGCCGTCGGCCTTACCTGGGTACGCCGACGGCGCTTCGTACGCCGACGGCTGTTTCGACGGATGCCCTAGCTCGTGCTGTACGCCGACGGCCCCGACATTTAGCCGTCGGCGTACGACGCGGCCGTCGGCGTAGTGTGGCTTTCCCGTAGTGTGGTGCCCGCTCAGTTGGGACTTGGGATCCCAGTGCCGCTCCAGAGATCTTCGCGGCCGCCGCCGTTCGTCGTCCGTGTGGTCGGAGGCCACGTCGAGCCACGGCTCCGTGTCCGTTCGCTTCGCAAGGTCTTCCTCGTCGTTGTTGGATACGGTAAGCACGATCGCTTTCCGTACGGCGTCTGTGTGCGGCACGGACGAGTCCGAGTAGTATAGGAATTACACACCGAATAGGATTAGTTGATCTCTAGCTTGTACGTGTATATAAGCTAGGCCTACCGTGTAATCCTGTACCGATTTGTGAGAAGAAATAAAGAAAGAAGAGAAAGAGGTGCGAGACGCACCTCTAGCAATCAAATCTCGTGTGTTTTCCTTAATCGATCGTTGTGATCGTACGTGAGCTAGCTTGGCAGGGCTTGCTACGTGCGTGTGTTGCCGGAAGTTGTACCGAGAAGCTTTGCTAGATACGTGATCGCCGAAAAGTACTCGGCGACTACGTCGGAAGATCGGGCCAAAGCTAACAATTGGTATCAGAACCTGGTGAGATTCATCCGTGATTTTCTGAAAGCACTAGAAGATTATGGCGATGGTGAAGCATGGCGAGAACTCGGCATCGGCACCGGCGATGGAGACGGTGGGGGCGGCTTTGTATCCGCGCCTTGATCGCAAGGACTACGGGCTATGGGCCATCAACATGGAGGTGGCCATGGAAGCTCTGTCGATCCAGGCGGCGATGATTACGTCAAGGGAGGCGCGAAGTATACGAAGGATCGCCAGGCGTTAACGGCGCTCTATTCCGTCGTGCCAAGGGACGTAATGCAGCACCTCGTCGGAAAGAAATCGGCGAAGGATGCGTGGGAGACGATCCAGATCCTCCACCAAGGACATGCCCGCGTGAAGGAAGTGCTTCTTCAAACCCTGATGAAGAACTATGAGGATTTGAAGATGGAGGAAAGCGAGACGGTTGATCAGTTTGCCGCCCGGTTCGTCACCCTCGTCAACGCAATCACGGGATATGGTGAGAAGCTGGATGAGATCAAGAACGTCGGAAGATTCTTGTGTGCCGCACCAGCGCGCTACATGCAGATCGTGACGTCGATTGAGCAGTGTGTTGATATGAATATTCTGACGATAGAGGACCTCGTCGGAAGATTCAAGGCACACGACGAGAGGGTTCGGCTCAGTTTCGGTGATCCGGATCAGAACGAGCACTTGATGCTCACGAAGCAGCAGTGGATGACTCTTTCGAAAGAAAAGCAAAGAGGCTCCACGAGCGGCGGCAAGAAGGATAAGCAACGCCCAGGGAAAAAGTACATCGCTGAGCAGGACAATGATGAGCAAGAAGACGGCGATGAAGAGGAGGAGGAGGACTACACTCCGCCGAGGAGGAACAAGTTTGACATAAAGAAAGTAAGGTGTCATAACTGTCGTGAACTCGGACACTTCAAGTCTGATTGCTGGAAACCAACGAAGAAGCAAAGGGCTCTCATGGCCCAGGAAGGAGACGATAGTCCGATACACTTGATGTGCAAACTTGTGGACGAGGATGATCCAGTTCATCAAGCGGTGGCTAAAGAAACTGACACGCTTGTAGAAGATAAAGTTTGCCTTCAAGTTTCGGAGACTCGTGTCGATGCTACGGACACGGGAGGTGATTCAAAATCTCATGCCGATAGTACTGGGATGAAGGCGTACATGGCGCCAAAAGTCCATGATGTGCGACGTAGTGTCGCGTTGCAGGAAAAGGGAGATATGAAGGCGTACATGGCGCCAGAAGTCCATGATACGTGGCGTAGTGTCGCGCGTCAGAAGTCCATGGAGTTCGGCGCTTGTCGCGTCCTAGTACAAAGTAGTGGTTGCCGAAGAGAAAAAGCGACGCTCCAGAAGCTCAACGTGGTGGTGCGAGCGGAAGTCCAAGGGGCAGGCTAGGAGGGCGAGTTGATCCAGATGGAGGCTCTCGGTTAGATCGGCCCATGACCAGCAATAGCAAAGCTGCAGCGGGCGGACGTGGAGCCTCGTTGGAAAAGCATGCATGCAGTTGCATGGTTGGCTCACGTGATGTGCTGAACCAACAAATCCAACATGTGCCTAGTGATAAAGGAGAAAAGGGCAGCAGTACGGCAAACTGGCCGGAACGAGCTGCAAACGGGTGTTCAGCTGGAGGAACTCCGTCGGGCAGCCAAAGTAGGCCAGGAGGGTCGGATGTTGCTGCAACTGGCAGCTCGGGTGGATCTGCATCTACACAAGACCAAGCCTCGGGTGGGCTGCTTGGAGGAAGACCAGAAGCCGTCGAAGGTTCAGCTGGTGGTCACGCTCTGCCTAAAGGCCTATCGCTAAGAGGGATTGATCAAGGAGTGACCAAAGACGTGTCGCTACAAGGGATCGAACCAGAAGCGACCAAAGGCGCGTCCACGAGTGGTCAAGTGACCAGTAGGGCGAATTTGGCAGCAGTCGCAGAACCGGCGAAATTTGTAGATACGGATACAAAGGAGTATTGGCGTCAAGCACTGTCATTGGCAGAAGAGCGACAAGATGAAGGTGAGGTGTATTTTGGACGGCTACATTTGTTCAAGGTAATTATTCCAGAGATGGAGCCGATTAAGTACACAGAAGATTGCTTCAAAAACAACGAAGCAAAGTTGATGTTTGAAGACGTCGACAAAAGGGAAGGTTGCCGTCAAAGTGTAGATGAGTCGACGAAAGCAAGGTCGATATCATGGGTGCCACAAGGAGCGACGAAAGCAACGTCGATGATGAAGGCTGAAGCGGCGAAAGTAATGTCGACGGTTACACCTACGCGAAGCAACCGGCATATTTGGGACCCAGGAGGAAGTGAAGCACACGTCGTGCTTAGGGGGGTGAATGTTGGATACGGTAAGCACGATCGCCTTCCGTACGGTGTCTGTGTGCGGCACGGACGAGTCCGAGTAGTATAGGAATTACACACCGAATAGGATTAGTTGATCTCTAGCTTGTACGTGTATGTAATCCTGTACCGATTTGTGAGAAGAAATAAAGAAAGAAGAGAAAGAGGTGCGTCTCTAGCAATCAAATCGCGAATCCCAGTCTCGTGTGTTTTCCTTGATCGATCGTTGTGATCGTACGTGAGAAGTTGTCGGAAGTTGTACCGAGAAGCTTTGCTACGTGCCTGTGTTGCCGGAAGTTGTACCGAGAAGCTTTGCTAGATACGTGATCGCCGGAAAGTACTCGGCGACTACGTCGAAAGATCGGGCCAAAGCTAACAGTCGTCGGGTGCAAGCGCAGCCCCTGGTCGCCTCGACTACATCGTCGACGACCTCGTCTTCTTAGACTCCGGTCATTGCCATCCAGCGACTCCTCTCGTCGCTTAGTTGCTACCCAAGGCAAGATTGACTACACCGGCGCAATCCCCGTGAGCCAGCACCTCTCCTCCTTCGCTCAGGCCTCTCGCTGCTCTCTGGCCAGATCTAATGTGTGCATGGCATCACGAGGGAGCCGGTCGGCGGCAGAGTTGAGGCTCGCCGGGGATCTAGTCAGCGGCAGGGTCGGGGTGCACATGCATGGGGAGGGCGGCGGCCAGCGCTCATGGTGGGGAGTTGGCCAGGAGGAGAGGTGATCGGGAGCGAGGTCGACGCTTGACGGGGAGTTGGGGATTGCGACGATAAGGATAGGCTTAATTTTTTGCGTGAGGATCGGTCGTGCGGCGGTAGCGCCTCGTTAGCGGGAGAGGATTAGCGGTGGTATTTGTTAGTAAATAGTTAGACGCGTGACACCAACCACGTTCTCTGCTTTGATAGTAAAGATACACTGTTTGCTTCTCTATACATAGAGGAGGACGTCCTTTAATTAGTTGTGTTTGTCATCTCATCCCTTTTCTGTTTTTTACGTAGACAATATTTCTTTTGGGTTGGCCAACAGTTAGGCCTTACAGACATTGAATAGTGTCCTTCGGCCCACGAGCTAGCTTGACCCATCTCCTTCGGCCCACGTTTTTTTTCCTGCCTCTCCCGCAAGCCGCAAGCGACGGCGGCCTCCTCGCGAGATCCCGATCATGAGTGGGCTCGCATCTCCTCCTCTCTCCTTCGCGCCGATAGAGTCGCTACTGAACGTCGACAAGCAGTGTGGGCTGGCCGGCGAGGAAGGCTGCCGTCGAAATCGTCGAGCACTGCTGCAAAGTGCAAGGAAGACGCGCAATGGTCAGATCGTTGTTCTCTCCAAGAGGACGGGCCAGCTTAAGCACGTTCAGGTGCGAGAAATCGCTCTCCCTTATTTGTCTCCAGTTAGATCTTGTCAATTTGACTCTGCAGTATCAGAAAGTCCAACACTAGAGCTCTGATCGAGGTTCAGTTAGTAGCGCATGCATGTAACCACAGTAAAACACATACCCTACCCCTTGCTACCATGTTGTATTTCTTTTTACTATTGGCGACTAGCGTTACGTTTAGCTAAAAACAAAAGGCTTAAGTCGTTTGATAGCCATCATTACGGGTCAGAATCATGAAATAAGTTCAGATTTCATACCCAACCTGTCATGGAATTGACAGGCCATTTCAATTCGAAATCGAGCACATGCTTATTTTAGGCAGGTCGATTCCTGCTCCTAACACTGTCACCACGAAAGAAAAACCTTCTAGGCAAACCCAGTGGCCATAAACGAGACACATAACAAGTAATCTGACCACATACGACGTGATATGTAAACAATTCAGGAGCTAGCTACCACCTGAGTATTATTCAACATATCATCAACACAAGTACGGATGCCGGCCTATAAAAGGCACTGGTAGACACACTCACACACACAAGCATCCAACACAAAAGCAACTAGACAACATTGATAATCCATGGCAGCGTCACCACTGCCTCGTTGGGCTCCGACGCCGAGCCCCACCAGGCCACTCCGGTCGACGCCGAGCAGTACCTCTCCATGGCCCAGCTGGTCGGCGTGCCAGTTAAGCCCCATCTTCTTCCCACGTCGTACGTCCGAGCCATCCACGGCTTCTCCAGCCAATGGGGTAGCCGAGGACTCTTGCGTTTCGGAGGTGTTCCTTACGTGGGAGGATCTATCAGTGACGGCCGCAAACGGAGGAAAGGGCTCTGCTGTGATCCTCGATGGCCTTAGCGGGTACGCGCGCCCCGGCGAAGTGCTGGCCCTCGTGGGTCCTTCAGGCTGTGGCAAAACTACTCTGCTCGATGCCTTAGCTGGTACTGCATCCCCACAACCCCATATTCATCTTCGCTGAACTTACTGTCCATTATTACAAAATAAGAGTAAACAGTTTGTGTATTCCGAAAAGTCACTAACATAACATGCTACTACTAGAAAACTGTGGCAAGACTCTGAGTATTGCATTTACTCAAGAGTAAATGAAAATGACACAGTAGGTGTCTTACCTACTGTTTTTATGTCAAAAAAGATATATTGATTTCTTATTTTTTGTTAAAAATACATCTTTCCCTTATTTAGTACCTTGCAATTTCAATGTGAAGTTTGCAAATCAATAAATTCACTTAACCTTTATTCTAAATTTTCTAGAATTAGCATCTTTAAAATTAGAGGTTCCATAGAAGTGACACAATTTTCAGATTTAGGGCTATGAAATTCCTCGAATCGGTATCATGCAGTTTTACTTTTGCACATAAAAGTTGCATCATGAACTCATAATTGACGGTCCTACTTACAATGTTGCCCATAATTTTCTAACCATAATATTAATTATTGTCTTTTTCAATGTTGCCCACATGCAGTGTAACCATGGTTGGTTGTTAGATGTCTGTGGTAGGTTGCACATGTCAATTTGCATTTAATATGATTTCATTATCAATAAATTTTTAATTTTATATAACAAGTACATCTCTTTAATTTAGTCGACCTAGAAATACAAATATTCTGTTTTTATTTTACCGAGTCGTTACTTTGTATATGGGGACTTGACATTTCAGTTTTACATCACAAAAAGAATTAGCTTAGTTCCAAGATGACTTAACATTTCAGTTTTATCAGTTTTTCTATAATGAAAAAGGTAGAAAAAAATGAACAAATACATATATTTTATTTCATAAAAATGTGGAGTAGGTATGAACCCCCATGCAAAGCAAGGACTCTGATAAGAAGGGATCACCCATGAGCTCCTATGTATTCCCATACTTTTCTAGTTATCCGCTAATTGATATAGGAGCGGTCCTTGGGCAGAGATAATGCGCCTGCATTTTGTGTCATTATGATAAAATACCAGCATGATACCAAGATGGATAGACAAATGCATCAGAAGAATATTTAACCTACAAAGTTTTCTAGGTATGAAAATAATGTTGTGATTATTTGATTTTGTAAATAAAGCAACCAAGATTGTCAATTTAGAAATTATTTTTTCTAGTCGACTTGGAATAAACACTTCCACATTTTTATCATGAAATTACATAAGAAGCTCAATTGGATACTGTTGGATTCGCTGTCTGTTTTTCCTCCCCTAAAAGGCATTCATATCTTTGTTGCCAGCAGCTACTTCACCCAACTCATCCTGATTGTGGATTTCACTGTTCGATGTGTCCATTATTATTATTATTATTCATTTAGTTCTAAAGGGTATCCAAAAAAAAATGTGAATCAACTTCGATAAAAAATGTTTCTCGGTCCGGTCCAGCAAGAACATTCAATTTGTATTTCGCTATCATCACGTCTTCTTCTGCTTTCCGGGATGAGTATTCATATATCTGTCGGTGCTAGCCGTACACTTACTCAATCTAATCATACTGACTTGGCTGGAAATACGCTTACACAGGACCGAGCATGAAAGAGAGAGGAGACATCTTGATCAATGGTCGGCGTGAGAAGCTTGCATTTGGCACCTCTGTAAGCTGCTTGTAGAAGCTCATAACCGGCTCATACCGCCGATTTAGTAGTAACAAACAAAACAAACAAACAACAACAAAGTTTTTTTTCCCAAACAAGTTGGGGTAGGTTAGAGTTGAAACCCATAAGATCTCGAAACTAGGTCATGGTTCTGGCACATGGATAGCTAACTTCCACGCAGCCCTATCCATGGCTAGTTCTTTGGTGATATTCCAATCCTTCAGATCTCTCTTAACAGACTCCTCCCATGTCAAGTTTGGCCTACCACGCCGATTTAGTAGTACTTGAGAGAAATTCAAACTAACTTTTTTTGACGGTTGCGCATAATAACTCCCTATTAACTTCTCTAACGTCCAACCACATGCATGATGCATGCGATCATTTTAGGCATACGTGACCCAAGAAAACGTGCTGATGTCAACACTGACGGTGGCGGAGACCGTGCGCTACTCGGCGCAGCTCCAGCTACCGGACTCCATGTCTCCTTCAGAGAAGCGGTCACGCGCCGACGATGCCATCAAGCAGATGGGTCTCGCCGCAGTAGCTGAAACCCGGATCGGTGGCCGCGTGTGCAAAGGCATCAGCGGCGGACAACAGAAGCGGGTCAGCGTCTGCATCGAGCTACTGTCGTCGCCCGCGCTTATCTTTCTCGACGAGCCGACAAGTGGGCTCGATGGCGCCGCGTCGTACCACGTCATGAGCCGCATCGCTGGGATCGCCCAAAGGGATGGAACGACGGTTGTGGCCGCCATCCACCAGCCGAGCTCAGAGGTGTTCCAGCTCTTCCATAGCCTCTGCCTGTTGGCCAAAGGGAGGGCGCGGTGTATTTCGGGCCAGCTTCCAAAGCTATAGAGGTACGCTTACGCAAATGTTATTTACATACCATCTCGTTCTCGTCTAGCTTAGAACTTAATGGATTAATATGCATATCTAGTGCAATGTTTTTGTCACCATTAAAGAAATATTTTGTAACCATTCATTTGTTTTGTTTTGTTTTGGTCTGAATCACAACGTAATCAATGTCTCATATGTTCTGTGCTAACTTATTTTATAACCTTCTGCATCTGAGAAAAAGAGTGAAAAAAGCAAAGAGAAGTTGACTAGCCAAAGAAAAAAGACAACAGTTGGTGGAGAAGCAAAGTTTTGTAGATAAAAAATAGAGGTGCGCTTTACCCAAGGTAAAGTTCTGGAATGGCATGCAAAATAGTCTGTTTAGGAATATGTATGGTTTCTAATTCTGCAAAGGAAGCAAGCTCTATAGGAAAAATATCCTAAGGAATGTAATCTATAAAATATTCATGAAATACCATTGAACCAAAGGGACCCTAGAATATCATAACAACACTGTAAAATCCACATTTCAATCGATTCACAGAGGGTAGAAGTTCAGAGGATGTGTCCTACCCTGTTTTGGAGTCCATGGCTGCAAATTAAACATGGCAAATAGTTCGCTGTTGAAATGCGCATTTCTCGTAATCCAAGATGATGGACGGTACTCAGCTGCTGGTCTCACCTAGTCTCCATGTGAGACAAAGAGAAATAAAGAACAAGAGATGGTATGACAGAAAAGGCCATTCATAATAGAAGTCGACTGTTCTGTGGTTTGATTTTGTGAAATTCGTTCCTTTAGAAAAAACAATAAATGTACTCCACTTCACGCCATTGAAAACGGGTAACCAATTTAAGTAAATGTCAAAGGCACAACTTGGGGGGGGGCGATCATACAAAATCCCTAGGATTAAAAAACTGAACTATATACATACGTACTAGCGGGTAATGTGAAATGTTCTAGTTTTTCTGTTTAGAATACTCTCTAGGTTTATAAGGTCAAAATAAGTTGATGGCATGATACATGCATCAAAGAACATGTGTGCACGAATCTTGCTTTATTTTCGATCTCCTTAATTTATATATGTGCGTTTTAGGGAAAAGCACTCACATGGATATTTACGGGTTCTGGGTGTTCCCTTTTGTTGTATAAATTATTAACTCTACGATGTGTACCAGAATCACTCGTGCTCGTTTGTGTAACTTGTAGTTCTTCGATTCTAATGGATTCCCATGCCCAATGAGGATGAATCCATCTGATCATTTCTTAAGAATGATAAACACAGACTTTGAGGTATGAAACTGATCTGTTGAGGTTTCAAATATTGAAAATTTAACGCCAGATGAAGCTTAATGGCATGTACATCATATTTCCATAGGAATCCGAGGAAGGATCTACTGTAAATATGCCACACGCTTCCAGTGTAATTCAAACTTTGATGGCCTCTTCTGGCCCCCTTGCTAGTTTAGGATCTGAAGTGGAAGTGAGCAAGACAATTAAGCAGGTCTATTCTTTACATCTATGTAGATTGGATGCATTTGTTTGCATTTGGAAATTAAGTCTAACTTTTGTGTTTTACGTTTATATGGTGTATGTTTCTGCAGGGTACGTCCATAATTCAGCAAAGACATGCTACGTTCTTGACCAAATCGATTGTCCTAACCAAAAGATCAATGGTCAACATGTATAGAGACATAGGTTATTATTGGTTGCGCTTTGCTATCTACATCGGACTTTTTCTAACCATTGGGCCATTTTCCTTGATGTTGGTTCCGGTTATGCATCAATCCAAGTAAGTTTCTGGTTACAAATCTGCATGCAATGAAGTGCAACCAATGAGTACTAATGACTCAATCAACATAAAATGACTACTAATGACATACTACTCTTATTTTTGTTAACATTTTAGGCACGGGCATCCATGCTTATGTTTACATCAACCTTCGTCACAATGATGGCAATCGGAAGTTTTCCATCATTTGTTGAGGATATGAAGGTGCGTAACAATATAATTTCATTTAATAATTTATTATTTCTTATGAGTTTGTTTTACATCACCATTTTTCAATGTAGATATTTGAGAAAGATAGATATTTGAGAAAGAATGGCTCACTGGACACTATGGGGCCACTGAATTTGTAATAGCCAACACGATTTCATCATCTCTATACTTGGGCCTCATCTCTACCCTACCTGCTGCAATAGCATATTACCTAACCGGGCTTCAAAGAGGAATAGACCACTTTTTCTTCTTTGCTGCCACTCTGTGGGCATGCACAGTGTTAGTCGAGGGTCTGATGATGATTGTGGCAGCGATCGTACCCGATTATATCCTAGGTATAGTCACAGGTTCTGGAGTCCAAGGCTTACTCATGATAAATGCAGGTTTCTTCAGGCTTCCAGCTGACCTCCCAAAACCAGTATGGAAGTACCCAACTTACTACATCTCATACCACAAGTACACAAATCAAGCATTGTACAAGAATGAATTCTTGGGCTTGGTGTTTAAAAATGTTAGCAGTTCTGGAGGCAACATTAGTGGTGAGCATATACTGAAGGACAACTTACAAGTTGAAATGGGACACTCTAAGTGGGTTGATCTCGCAATATTACTTGGAATGGTCATCATATACAGGGTGATTTTCCTGGTTATTATAAAGGTTTCTGAAATAGCAAAACCCATGATAAAACGGTTGATAGGAAAAGTGTAAACCCACAATAAAAAGGTTATCCTATTTTACCAATGTTGTTCGACATTTTTGAGGATGTGCTTTAGTGCCCAAGTGGCTGGTCAAATATATAGTGTAATGTCGAATCTTGTTGATGACGATTTATCCATCCACAGATCATACAATTTTTTCATGGATCATGATTTAAAAAAGGACTAGAATCTCAAATTGGTGTTATTCTATTTTGAGGAAAAATGTTGTGAATGGATATTAACTCCATAAGAGTGGATTTTTTGGTTGCTGAAGCCATTAGCATGGCGCTGAGTACGCTACTATTTTCGGTTGTGAGAGACGTGAGTTTCATATCCATTATCTATGGACACCAATGCATTATCATAGAATCACGATAGCAAAATGGAAACAATTGAGTAAACTATGACAAAATACTTGGTAGTTAGAGAACAAATATATGTCTAGAGGTGGATCTTTGGTATCAATTGACTCTATGATTACCAAAATGGTATTATATAAGTTATACTTCTTCCTTGTACCTGAAGACGTTTAAGAAAGGTTGGATTGTTATCTTGATTTTATTTGCAGCGCTGACCAACCAAGGAAGAAATGGCATTTAGAAAAATGAGGCAATCTTATGTCGTCCAAAGCATCAAAGTGGATTGGGAATTATGATTTGGATCCTATAGATAGTAAATACACTACTTTAGTTTCTTAGTTTCATTTGCCCGTGCGCATACCCAAACATTTGGATGCTCAAAAAAACATGACGGCGAGCTGGTCACTGTCTCACTGATGGATGTTTGGAAGCGTACATGCTACATTCAGCCTTGCCAACTCGACACCAAATCCCACATAAAAAAGACTGTGGTGCATTTCTCCGCCCAATTCCTCATCAATCAGCCCAATAGATCACACGATCGATCGAGCCTAAACCTGAGGCATCAATCATCAGCTGGCCGGGCACGCCCAGAAAGAACACGCCTGTCGGGAATCCAATGCCCTAATCCATTGTCCAGTTTAGTTGTTTGTAATGACGTGGTACAGACAGATTCCTCATACGAAAATACAAAATGATATACATACATTATCGAGGGAGAGCTAGTCACGAGTGAAGTAGCGCGCAAAGTGCCAGTGGAGAGGACGCTTCTGCTGGAATATAAACAGATGCGACCTTAAGCTCGATCTGCTGCGGTCTCCAGCTATTAACCGGTGTTGTTAACGCACTAGGGCTGCAAAAGCATGTCACATGACTGAGAACTTCTCGATCGCACTGGCTTGGTGGCTTGGTGCCATGGCGGGATAAAATTAACCATTCCAGACATGGCACAACGATCCGTCTTTGTCGTTGCTTTTATCGATTGTTTCTGCCTCTTTTCCAAGTCACTCTGCGCGTGCACTGAAAAGCTTGTTTTGGAAGCACTGACGACGAAACCACTAGTATGTGTCATGATTTTTGTTCGTCAGAAAAATCGCAACGACCCTTATCGATCTTCATGACATATTTCGGCACCGAAGCGCCTCAGTGACAGTCCATTTACGTACGAGACTAATTAAAAATTAAACTAGGGCAAAATGGATGCACGCAGGTACTTGCACAGTTGCGCCTCAGTGACAGTCCATTTCCGAGTCTTTAAATAGGCTGTCCTCAGTCCTCACTGAAGCAAGCAGCCACAGCCGAATCAGAGCTCGGACGCGCACTCCGATCGACCAATGGCATCCAAGGCCGCTTTCCTCGTGGCCACCGTGCTCGTGGCGGCGGCGTGCGTGCTCGGCACCGCGGAGGCGAAGCTCGGCAGGCTCTTCGTCACCGGCGTCGTGCCGTGCAGCACCGGCAGCCTCATCGACATCGCCACCTCCCCCGCGTTCCCAAGTACGTGAATGCACTTGCTTGCTGAATCTTGGTGACAGTGACACAAATGGCTGATGGCTCACTAATCCATACGCTCTGATCTGTGCAGACGCCGACGTGGAGCTGCGGTGCGCCGGGAAGGTGGTGGCCGGCGCGACGACGAACACCAACGGGTCGTTCACGATGGAGGCGGACCTGACGACCGCGCTGGCGGCGTTCATCGGTGGGTGCTCGCTGGTGGTCGACACGCCGCTCATCAAGTGCGACGCCCAGCTGCCGCCGGCGGGGAGGCTCGTCTCCTACCTGCAGGGACCGCTCACCAGGCTGCTCGGCGGCGTCTTCCACCTCTTCCCCGCCGGCTTCTCCTTCCACGGCCGGTGAAATTAGCACGGCCAGTCCAACGATCTCAGCCGCGTACTACAGAGATCTACTTAATTACCTCTCGTCTACCTTTTGATTTGCGTGGAGAAGAAATGTGTGGTGAGTTGCAGGAGCTGCAAACCTGCGGTTGGCACAGGTGTTGAAATGGTACTGTAAGTTCGCTGAACTGAGCGGCTGGCTAAGATACTCATGTTTCGCAAATCTAGTTCCTCTGACTGAAGATCTATTTATCACCATCTAAACCGCCATTGACTCTGCTACCAATATAGATACTCACACCTCAGTTGCTAAGTGCTAACTGAAGTAGTTGCTCAAGAGTGTAAAATGTTATACCGCCATTGGCTTCGTTTGCCGGCTTTTGACGACGTCGTCAAAGCTTCTTGGGACGCCCCAATCACCCACACCGAGCCTTACCACATTTTGTTCCACAAGCTCAAGCGTCTTGGGGTTTGCCTCTCTAAATGGAGCCGATCCATGTTCTCCAACCCGAAGCTCCTTCTCCATGCGGCCCTCCTTGTCATTCTTCAACTTGACATCGCGCAAGAGACACGTCAACTTTCGTTGGATGAGCACAACCTTCACAAGAGACTCAAACGCAAAGTCCTTAGCCTATCTATCCTCGAGAGGGTTAGGAAAAAGCAATACTCCACGGTCCGGAACATAAAGGAGGGCGATGCAAATACAAAATTCTTTCACCTAAAGGTTAATTGGCGCCGGAGGAAAAATCACATCCATCGCCTAAAGCATAACAACGGTTGGGTTGCCGAGCATGAGCGCAAGGAGGAAATCGTGCATGACCACTTCACTTCGGCCATAGGCAAGGGGGAGGTGCGCTCGCTTGACTTTAATTGGGATGAGCTCCACTTCGAAAACCCGGACCTTGAGGCATTGTCCCTCCCCATTTCGGAGGAGGAGGTCAAGAACGCAATACTAAGCATGCCTAGTGATCAGGCTCCCGGACCGGATGGCTTCACCGGAGAGTTTTTCAAGAGATGTTGGGACACCATCAAGTTTGATGTCATGCGCGTCATCGAGTCTTTTGGCAACCTCCATACCTCCAACCTCCATTGGCTCAACTCCGCAAACGTGGTCCTCCTACCAAAAAAGGAGGGTGCGGAAGAGATCGGCGACTATAGGCCTATTAGCCTAATCCATGGAATCGCAAAGATTATTGCGAAGATCCTCTCCCTTCGGCTTGGGCCTTTCATGAATGACCTTGTCTCCAACGCCCAAAGCGCCTTCATAAAAAAAAACATTCATGACAACTTTTTATACGTCAAGAACCTAGCTCGAAGACTACACAAGAATAAGAAGGCCACTCTCCTCTTCAAGTTGGACATTCGCAAAGCCTTCCTTGACCTTCTCCAACGAAGGGGCTTCCCGAGTAGATTTCGGAATTGGATTGCCGCCCTTCTCTCCACCTCCTCCTCGTAGATCCTCCTCAATGGGGTGGCCGGCCTTCCCATTTGGCATGGCCGCGGGCTTCGCCAAGGGGACCCCTTGTCACCTCTACTCTTCGTCTTAGCTATCGACCCCCTACAACAATTACTTGAGGTGGCTACTAGGCTTGGTTTGCTACACAAAATTACAGGAAGAGGCACTATTTTGAGGACTTCTCTTTATGCGGACGACGTGGCAATTTTTGTGGCTCCTTACAAAGAAGATATCCAAAAACTCTCCTCCATCCTTGGTGCCTTCGGTGAGGTGATGGGCCTTTGCACCAACTTCAAAAAGAGCTCGGTGGTGCCTATTAGATGCGGAAACATTGACCTTGATGACGTCCTCGATGGCCTTCCGGTGGCGAGGGCTACTTTCCTATGCGCTATCTTGGTCTCCCCCTTTCCGTGTGGCACTTGCGGAAGGTGGACTTCCAACACCTTGAAGATAAATGCGCGGGCAAAATCCCCACTTGGCTTGGGCGCTTCATCACCACAGCCGGTCGGTGTGAGCTTGCGAAGTCGGTTCTTGCCTCCCAATCCATCTACCATTTGACACCACTCATCATACCACCGGGTCTCCACATCAAGTTGAACAAGATTGAACGTGCTTTTCTTTGGGTGGCCTCCGATAAGGTCTCCGGTGTGAAGTGCAAAGTTAATTGGAAGACCGTTACTCGCCCTACCGCCCTTGGGGGGCTTGGGATTCTTAACACCGACAAGTTTGCCCGTGCTTTGAGATTGAGGTGGCCTTGGCTTGAATGGAAGGACCCCAACAAAATTTGGACCGGATTGGGAAACCCTTGCACCGTTGAGGACATGGACCTTTTCTACACTTCGACAACGATCACTGTTGGAGATGGGGCCAAAACTCCGTTTTGGGAGGCCCCTTGGCTAAATGGAGATAAACCAAAGAACATTGCCCATCTTATTTTCAACATCTCCTCGAGAAAGAAGTGGACCATAAAGCAAGCCTTGCTTGGCAATGCTTGGATAGAGAAGATTAAGATGGACGAAGAGTTCTCCATGCAACATGCATTCGAATTTGTTGACCTTTGGACCAAAATCCAACATTTCAACTTTGATGGCACTACCGAAGATACCATTGTATGGAACCTCACCCCGGGTGGAGAGTACTCGTCTAAGTCGGCCTACAAGGCTCAATTCCTCGGATCCACCTCATCCAACATGAAGCGTCTTCTTTGGAAAGTTTGGGCTCCTCCCAGGGGCGGACCCAGAAAAAAATCCGACTGGGGGCACAACATTTGACTGGGGGCACTCCTTCTAAGAAATTGCATGATTTGATGATTTTTCTTTCAAAATATGTACAAATACTAAAGGAATTCAGATTTTTGAGTGGGGGCCTAGGCCCCCACTAGCATGTACTTGGGTCCGCCCCAGGCTCCTCCAAAAATAAAGTTCTTCGCTTGGCTTGCTCTCCAAAACCGCATTTGGACGGCGGATCGTTTGGCTCGCCGGGGGTGGCCAAATTGTGGACTTTGCCCTCTTTGTAAGGCAACACCCACGAGAGTTACACCACGAGAGTTTGGAATTACTTGAAGGAGTGGCTCGGCCTCCACAACCTTGACACCTCCTCTTGGTCTACGCTCACTCTCACGGATTGGTGGACGCTCATGACGAAAAGCAAGGCCGTGGCATCCCTCCTTCTCCTTGTTACTTGGGAGATTTGGAATGAGAGACATGCAAGAGTTTTTAAGAACAAGCACTCCTCCCCGCTTACCATCCTCTTCAAGATCAAGCATGAGGTGAAACTTTGGGTGCTCGCGGGGGCGAAACGTCTAGGAGAAATCATACTGGGAGATTAATCCGTTTTGTAATAAGTTGGTGTGACCGTTGCTATGCCCTTTGCATTCTTGTACCAACTCTCTCTTAATTAATGGAAATAGGGGCAAATCTTCGGAAAAAAAATGTTATATCGTCTTCCAAAGTACCGTAGTAAGGAGATATAAAGCATGCCTAATTTAGGAGGTTGTCACTCGCCTTGATTGCAAAAGAATCATCTGAGGTGAGTTCGCTGGATTCCTTAACTTCGACAGAATTACAGACACGACACTTTCTTGGCCGTAAGCTAAAATAGAGGTTCAAAATACGTTATTACAAGCATGACATGTTGACAGAACTAGAGATTTGGGTCTGCAGATATGAGGATTTTGTGCGTTGCCCGGGCCACTATACTATTAGAAGCCCGTCCACCCCTGAATGTCGCGCGGATACAAATGGATTGTGTTCAATAGGATCCTGAAACACGATCCTTCCATTTGTATCCGTAAGACATTCAGCGTGAACACGGTAAAACTAACATGGGACTGAAATTAGTTGAGAGTATCTACACAGAGCAACACCATGGTAGTATGGTACCGGTTATCCGTCCAATTTCAGGGACCCTGACACGACAGCCACATCGCCACACCGGCTGACCGCTGGGTCCCGGTTAAATGTGTACCTAGTAACCAGCGACGCACACACGCATCGAATCTGTGAAAAACATACCCAGGTCACAGCGAGCGGCTCAGATCTTGCCACGCGCCTGATCGGACGGCTCAGAACTCATTCGTCGAGAGGTGCCCTCAGAGGCTTCAGTCTCATACCAATTGAACAATGGGATACAACTGTCGAACCACTACTACAGAAAATTATCTGTGGCGAGGACAAGACCCCATCCCTAAGTTTCTTTGCTATTGACTCTTGCTCATCTTTGTCTGTTGGAAAGATGCCCCCTACCGGAGGAGATACTGTGACCACTGCCTCACAGCGCTCGCATGGCACTTGACCATCTGTCAGAAGAACAGACTTCAAGTCTGGAGCTCGATCCATCAAGTTTCTTAAAAATAACAAGTGCTCCAGTTCGGGCCTAAAACCAGCAAACTGGAGCTCTTTCAATTGCCACTTGTTACTGCTCCTGAACCCAGGTATCTCCCATGAAGGTTTAACTTTTTTAGCACCGTAATGTCTTATTCTTTCTTTGTTGCCCTCCCGGCATGGATGAAAGAACATCTGCATTCAACCCCCGACACCAAGTTAGAAAAGAATAGTAGGGTGCAATTGTACCTTAGAACACATTATAGCCTTTAGTATATGTTTGTATTAACTTTTTATAACAGAATTCGAGTTGTCAAAATCTGAGTAGTAAACTTTTGTGAAAAAAATCTCTAGCTTAGCAGGTTGTAAAAATCAAACTGCACATGTTTAATTGCACTGAGGTAAAAGGGGCAGATTGTTTCCCACCAAAGCCTATCCTACACTACGGTGGTGGTCGTAGATTGAGTCAGATAGACTTACATTCATTCTAACTATAAGTTGAAAAGAAGTACAAGTACCTCAACGTCAAACATCTCAACAGATGGAGCAGCTTCTAGGAGATTTAATGTCCATAAAAGGTCAAATTGCATATAGATGCCATGAATAGACAGCTTCTTTAGCCTATTGAATGCAGTGTGAAGTTGTTTTCCTTCTGGTTGCATCCAGATCTGATGAACAAAAGAAATACAGAAAAAGGCAAGAATAAATGATTGTATGTGGTTTTCAAGTCGGTGAGTTGACGAGTCGTTCAGGGGTAGCGACTCTTGACTAGTCAAGACTCATGGTCGACTAGTCGACATGAGTAGTTTAGCAATAGGTACTATAAAATTACCATATTATATGTATAATTGTATATAACTATATTTAATGTAAACCTGGGCATCTCCATACAGTGTCCAAGCAGTTCTGGCTCGGGGGAAAAAGTTGGGCGATCTAGGTTTCACCTTGGGAGCTAGCCAAGCAATATTGGAAAAAATATGACGGGCTGGGCCAACTTTAAGTCGTTCTTTGACTCAAAAACCTAGGCTAGTCGAGACTAGTCAACTGAGTCGCTCGACTCAACCAATTAATCGAGTCAAGATGCCGATTCGGACTTCATACTGCGACTCATCGACAAGTCGTCGACTAGTCGCTCGACTCGAAAACCATGGCCATAGTGGCAAGTTAGTGTGCACTAGGATAGTCATTTTCTAAGCAATGGGATGCATCCTGACAATTGGAAATCATAAATAAAAGGAAATAACTTGATCAAGAAATAAACCATCAAAACTAGAGAAATCCTAGCCCTGATCCAGCTTAAATTTGTCCTTTATAGAAGACTCATTCTTTCAGCTGCGCCACCAACAGTTAAATTACTCCTGGTTCTGAATGCTGTGCCAAGTGCCAACAATTAATTGACTCAATTAAGGATATCATTACTGCTACATGGTAGTCGAGCAAAAAGGAAGGAGATTTGAAGTCTTATGTATGTCCCTATCCTCTACCCATTTACGCAGAACACTGAAACTGACAAATGTTTCTCATCTTGTAATATGTTACTGTAGGCTGTCATGGTAGCTGCCGACTGTAATCCAAAATGGCTAACAAAACACATTCCAGCCCTGGCTACTTTATGAAATAAGTAACACACTTTATGAAATAAGTAACACAACGACAATATAACAACTATGTACTGAAATTACCTTTTCTCCTTGAAAGCTTAAAGTTAGAGTATGTATGTTGGTGGCACCATGTAGAACCTGGCTTAAACTAAACTCTTGATGACAGAGAGGTGCAGAACAGTGGAGGCACATTTCCTTGAGCGATGGTACATAACCAAAACACAAGGGAGACTCGTGATACACCCAGTGCTTCCAAAGGAGCCGCTCTAGTTTCGGAAGGCAGAGCACCTCGGCTCTTCTCACTGCAGGAAAGTAGACTTCTAGAACTCTGATATTCGAATCTGGCGCATTGATCTTCCATACAGAACCATACCCGGTGTCACAGTGGTCCAGACTAAGGTGCAGCAGTTGTTTGCAGCAGTCAAACAGGAGGTGGTTCATGTCCCGTTCAGGAAGGCGAACATTATGCAGATGGAGCCTTGTGAGACAACGAAAAACACTAGGATATAAACTGAAAAATCCAACCACCTCCCGACCTTGCTGTACCGTAACGTCATTTTTGGCGTCCTTGAGCTCCTTCTCGTTTAAGATTGCAAGTTCCAATTCTTTTATGATCTCGCTGTCAATGGCGTTCCTAACTAGCAGGCCAATGTGATGAGAGTAGTAGCCCACGGTATAGAGCTTAAGGCATAGCTTAGTGATGATGCGTTTCCCGCGGGGCTGAGCCAAGAAGCTGCTAGTAGCTCTTGTTAGAGCCGCCATTGCTTGGTCAATCTGGCGTGTAGGCCCTGAGCATGGGGCACTAAGGAAGTCCATGACATGAAGTTTGAGCTCTGGAAGTAACCAGGGCAGGTTTCTCCACCGCGTCGACAACACACTAGTCCTTGCTGCCGTAGCAAGGTCGACTGTCCCCAAGATAGAGATTAAGATTTCATCGGTCAGCACGCTGAGACGATCTTCTTCATCTACACTCTGCAGCAATAATACACCCTCCATGAATACAGTTAAGTCAGCATGTCAAGATTTAAATCCATCATTTATTCATCATAATTACAAATCATGGAATAGCTGAACATGAAGGGGTCACAGCAAATAGAAAATCAAAAGTAGAAGCTAGCAAAGAACGTACATGGCCATGCACATTGTTTGACTCGACGGATAATAACCTCCGACCCTGCCTCCGAGTACAGGATTCCATGAGCGCTAGTCTCTATTTTTTTCGGGAGAGATTGTGTTTTATTTCCTAGGCGCTCGATCGTCTCTGTTTTGTTCAGAGAGAGGAGAAGCAGGAGACAATAGCAATGCTCACGGCAATAGACGGGTCCGACCAGAACCAGAATTAGAGAATCTCCGACTTGTCCGAGCTGAAATCGATTCGTATAAACAACAACTTTACGACTGCGTTGATGGTTGACTGTATGTATTTGTACGCCCGCGTGATGAATCCACATACATCCACGTGTTACCGTTGGTGGAGGAGAGATTTTCGATCATCATCTCACGGCCGGCCTACCGACTGCGCGAGGAAAAGAACAAAGAGAGGAGCAGAGCACGGACGCAGGAGCAGGGCGGCGACGTTCATCCTGGTGTGGGGGCTGTTGGCCACGCCATGGTTCACGGTGAAAGTGGTACGAGAGACGGGAGTTGGCCACGCCACGGCCGGAGAGCTGTCGAATGAACGAGGCGTGGGGTTCCCGTTCAGGCTTAAGATGTCGGCGAGGCCGTCCTCGTGGAGCTTCAGGCTTCAGCACGCAAGAATGTCAGTATGTCACTACATCCACGTCGTGATCCAAGCATTTTTACCGGTCCTGCAACCCTGTTTGCCGCATACGTACATGATGGTTTTTCTCGACCTGTACTATGACTAATCAAGATTTATCGCACATACTTATCCTTTTTTGCTGCATGCATGCATGTGTTTGAAATGCAACGACATTTTTAAAAGATATTTCTTACTCCCTCCGTTCCAAATTAGATGTCTTCCATTTGTCCACATGCGGATGTATCTATACTTGTAAACATATCGGGGAGGGAAAATACTGCAACACGTATAGAAAATGTAACAAGCGGCGTTTTGTCACCACGATCCAAATCTCAAGTTAGATCAACACTGGGGGAGGCGGTCGATCGGGGTAAACCTATGTTGGACAACAAACGCTTAGCGTATCTCATGATTTCACCATCGAAAATATGATATTAATAAAGGTCTACACCTCCATATGGATCTTCTCACTCAAGCAACCATTTTTTTTTACGAAAAAAGTCCACCGATCTATTCTCCACATGGATCTTTGCTCTCAAGCATGCATTAATTGACCTATCAAGGAAAATATATTCCATTTTGGACACTCGCCAATTGTTAACTCTCACAATGTTTGGTATCTTTGGTCCATTAGATGTAAAAAAAACCTTCTAGATTCGACCTCTTACTACATCAAAAAACAATTTTGACGGTTTCACGCATGGTATCTCGATCAGGAGAAGGTTTTTAAAGGTAAAATAAAAAATGACCCAAAAAAGGGGAAATGTGAATATTTTTAGAAATTCAAAAGGAAGGAAAAACATAAAATTTAGAAAACATGAGCGTTCCAAATTCAAATAAGAACGTGGGAATATAGAAAACAAAAAAATTATTAAAAAATCTACTATTTCCAAATGTAACACCTTTACGGATAACCTAGAGACTCGAATAAACTTTCTAAATCAATCCCATCTCCAACTGAGACCACTCGACCGATCTCATCCACTTGAAAATTCGTGTAAAAGTTGGTCATTCTACTTTCTAATAGAGTCGTGAGTTCCGCAGCTCTAGGTGAGAATTCCATACCTTCACAAAGACGATGGATGAGATTTTGAAGGGAGAAATCCGCTTTTCGGTAGACTAAACACTTGATGAAATCCTGAAGGATTTACTCCAGCACATTTCGGTGACATACATGTACGTAAATTCCTTTGCTATTTGGGAATCTCGGATCTATGCTTATTTGCAACTCCCCGAAGCATTTCGTCGCTTGCTACGCCCTTCCTCGTCTCTGGGTGCCTAGGTATCCACCGCAAGCCTTTCCTCGCCTCGCCATTAACGTTAAGGCTATGCCATCCTAAGGTGCTACTAAATGGAAGGATCTTATCAACGTCCATGAATGCGAAATCATAAATCGAACCGCCGAATTGGCAAAATTCGGTGCTATCATAGTATCCGCTAAGTTCACGGGCTGGAGATAAGCGGACTCGAACCGCTGACATCCGCCAAAGGGTAAACCACCGCCTATCAGGCCTTACAATTTCCAGTTGTCCTTTTAAATTTTTTGTGTTATCTTAAATGATGGGCATGTGAAGCCAACACCACATCATCGTCCAACTCCCCACAATGAGGTGAGTCTAGATGATTTTGACACACGTGGACTAAGAATGTTCGATATTACGGTTAAAAAAAGAATGTTCGATATTGAAGTTCTGAAGAACACTAAGTTTGATTGTTAATGTTTTTAACACCCTCAACAACACAAACACACAACCAAAACCCGAACCCCCTAAAACGCCATGCTCTCCCGGCCAGTCAAGCACAAAATTTGCATGATGAACATCTTGTCACTGATTACTCCAAACACCATTTCTCGCTCAAATCCTCAAACATATTATGTGCCACGTTTGTTCACGAAGCATGTCAACCGAAGGGTCGGCAGCGTGAACACTCAACACTTCTAGCCACTTTGCTCATGCTAGTACCTCTTCATCTTCTTATTTGAGTCCACATCACTAAAGTCCACGTACATAAGGTCAATCCCTCTAGTAGATTGTGAAGATCCGGAACATTCTTGAACTCTAGTCCACTTGCGCACCTAAATAGCATTTGACATTCGCCTCCAAAGCTAGGGTTTACCAAAAAATCAATGTTACCGCCAAGAAGTTGGAGAAGCTGACACCCTTTGTGATTATGAGCAACAAATTTTATGCAAATATTAGATCAGCTTGAAGGAAGATCTCGGCTCGACGGAAGTCCTACAAAACTAGGTCATGTGCTTTGCTCTGGCGTGCTCCTCATGTAGACGTCGCCATGGGCGGATCTACACCCGGACAACCGGGGCCATGGCATGGGCTACGATGGCGGCGACACAGGCTTCCAATGCCTTGTAGCACCACATTTTCATTCCGTTTTACACTGTTTATGTGAAGGTGGCCTAGGGTGTCGCTTGTTACCACACATAGGAGTGCACGACAACTCTTCGGCCCTCCCTCTCTCCTGTTTTGAGAAAACAACTCTCCAGAGTCCAAGCTCTAATACATTTTTTTTTAAATTCCTCACCACTTTATTAAGCTAGCAAGCCGCCTCATTAAAAACCTTCCAGTACCCATAGATACATCGTTTATTACATCCCAACTCTAATACTTATTATGCATAACTGTAACAATTATATGTGGGTCTTAAATAATACACAAAACCCTTGCGAAAAAAGTACGAACTATATTTTCTGTAGTATTTGCTTTTATAACCAGTCCCTACTTTTTTTAGGGTGTTCCAATAACCATTGTGAAAAGTCTCCACCCGTCTCGTCCAGCCCAAATGAAAGAAACAAAGAGCGAAAACTTGGGCCCAGCCCACCACAACTCTCCGCCCACACGGCCACATCATATTTAGACTCCAGTCCTCACTTCGCCCTAAACCCTAGCATCCGTCCCGCCGCCTCCCTCACCGCCGCCGCTACTGCAGCCACCGCGCAACCATGGTAATCTCGTATCCTCCTCCTCCTCCTCCTCCTCCTCTGCATATACTGAAAATTACGCCCTGCTAACACAACCCGTTCCCGTCTCCACCAGGGTATCGACCTCGAAGCCGGCGGCCGCAACAAGAGGACCAAGCGCACGGCGCCCAAGTCCGACGATGTCTACCTCAAGCTGCTCGTTAAGGTCAGTCATCTCCCCTTCTCCATCCGGCACCACCCCCCGTTCACTTGCAGATCTGATTCGGTCCCCTTCCTGTCCGCAGCTCTACCGCTTCCTGGTGCGGAGGACCAAGAGCCACTTCAACGCCGTGATCTTGAAGCGCCTCTTCATGAGCAAGACCAACCGCCCGCCGCTCTCCATGCGCCGCCTCGTCAGGTTCATGGAGGGGAAGGTATCTATCCATCTCGCAGCGCATATCATCCATGTGGGACTTGTCTGAGCGGTTGTCTGGTTGTGCGAGTGTAGGGGGACCAGATCGCTGTGATCGTCGGCACCATCACCGACGACAAGAGGGTCTACGAGGTGCCCGCGATGAAGGTGGCCGCGCTCAGGTTCACCGAGACTGCGAGGGCTAGGATAGTCAATGCTGGTGGCGAGTGTCTCACCTTTGACCAGCTCGCCCTCCGTGCTCCGCTTGGACAGAACACGGTATGGTTTGGGTTTTTACTGTTTTTGGACTACTTTATTTGATGTAGTAGTAATGTTTCTTGTCTTATATGACTTGGTACCCCTAGATTTAGAATGGAAGCAGAAAGTTCTAATAATTTGAACTTATTATGCTAGAGTCATCAATGGCACGAATCTGACAGTAGTTCTTGCTCACATTTCATTGACAATGTAAAAAATATATAAGAATGCATCATTTGCCTTCTTGTTTGGGTGTTATAACAGTCCACGCAGGCTTAATTTTTATAACAGTTATCGAAATATATATGGTTGGCTTAAAAGACCATTACATTTCTTTTCATGCTTGCATTGGTGACTAATTTCAAACTGAAACAGCCCATTGCATTTCTGTTCATGGTTGAATTGGTGGCTAATTTCAAACAGAAACAGCCCATTACATTTATGTTCATGGTTGCGTTGGTGTCTAATTTCAAACAGATACAGCTCATTACATTTCTGTTCATGGTTCCATAGGTGTCGAAGTTCAAACATAATCTAATTGTTCGATGACTATCAAACAAACCCTGATTGTTATCAAACAAACCCTGATTGTTTCCCTTAGAAAACCATCTTAATTGTACATGCTTACTTCAAGGTAGTAGTTGCGGCAATGGTTAGGGTGGCTTGTGTGCTTTATTTCCCGTTGTGAAAGAGTTGTTTTAAACTTGAATGTGTTCTCTTTACATAGTGTAAATGTGTGTTGACGTCATATACATGGTTATACAGCGTGTAGATTAACTCTATTGATCATAGTTCCTTGCTGTTGCGGCCGGTGCTCGTTTGCGCGCGTGTGAACCAGTGTTGCTGTTGTTTCCTAACATGTTCTGTAGAATCTCATAGTGTGAACCAGTGTTGCTATTTGTTTCCTAACATGTTCTGTAGAATCTCATATTCTCATCGTACATTATACTGAATATAGAAATGTTGACATTTAGTCATGTAGTGAAATTAGTGACATCTCATTATTACTGAATCTAGAAATGTTGACATTTGGTATGATGATTAAAAGGTTTCCTCTTTTTCATATGTTAGTGATGGACATCAATATGAGTTCTATACATTTGAGTCATTAGTCATGAGTATCTTCTATACAACCATTCTAACAACTCTCATTTTCTTAATAATAGGTTCTCCTGAGGGGTCCCAAGAACGCCAGGGAAGCTGTCAGGCACTTTGGCAAAGCTCCTGGAGTACCGCACAGCCACACCAAGCCATATGTTCGCTCCAAGGGCAGGAAGTTTGAGAAGGCAAGAGGAAGGAGGAACAGCAGGGGCTTCAAGGTTTAAATTGCAGCATTTTGGCACCCTTGTGTCATATTGCTCTTGTTACCTGTTAGTTCATCATCATCGTTTTTTGGGGTACCAGAATCAGTTCTGTTTTAGATGCCAGAATCTTGTGTTAATGAATATTCAGAACCAGTTAATGTTTGGTTCCATGTTTTGCATCAAAATATTTTCTTTGCAAGCCAGTTATTAATATCCTTCTGTACTATCATAAGTTGTTTTGTTCCAGTCTGATTGGTCAGTATGTTGGTGAAGTTGTCGATATTGCTTATTTAAGTGTAAATCCTATTTTGGTTTCCATGGCCAATGTTCTGTGGCGATATGCAGATTTAAAGTTTGATGTTCTGTTGCCAACATTCAGCATTCTCATAAAAATTCCCATGAATGTGCCAATTGCATTGTTCAAGAGATGTCCATATACAGTGTGAATCCAGCGAGCTATTGAGCCATTGTAATTCAGCACTCCAGTAAAGTATCAGCGCTCAAGTTCATTGTTAGACATCCATCACGGTATTCTGCTGTCGGTATGCCGATTTAGATATCAATGTTGTGTTGCTGATATTCAGCGTTTCTCAACAGAATCCCCACCAATATATGCATTCTTTTTGAAGAGTGGTGGTTGTGATGTGGCATTATTCAACGCATGTCCGTGCAGTTTGGATTAGAAATTCGGAACTCCAGTGAAGGCGCAGCAAGTGCTCAAGTCCTATGTTACATGGAGAAGACGGCAAATTTCATATCACATATGCGAGGCCGTGTTGATGTTGTCAAAGTTCCAGAGCTCCATCCTGCACTCCTCTTGCCGTGGCAGCTGCAGCGCCACAATCATCACCAGCACGGCATCAGCCATGTAAGGCTGGTTGTGGAAGAACCTGGCCATGTTGACGGCGTCGTAGCCACCCATGAGGTCGTCACGGCCGTGGACGACAACGTCATCATAGTTGGCAGGGTCGTCGAGTGCGTCGTTCGGCCAGAAGTCGGCGGTGGTGGTGGCCGCGCTCCAGGACGAACTCAGAGATGATCGCGTCGTCACACATTCTAATCTCTCTACATGTAGGAGCAGGGAGAAAGAGTCTACTGAGATTTAGTTAGATCTAGTTATGACGTGGGAGGGAGATAGAGGCGAGATGATAATCAGAGTCATGTGCCGAGAAAGACACAGGCGACTGAGATTTAGTTAGATCTCAGTCACCAGACGTCACCCTAGGACAATTTTTCAATCCGAACAATTTTAAAATTCTAAACTTTTTTAATTTGAACAGTTTTTTATAGTCTGACCGTTTTTCAAATATGAATAATTTTTTAAAATGAACAATTTTCAAAAAATCATTAAAAATCAAATGAAAAATAAAAAGGAAAAAGAACAAAGAAAAGAGAAACGAAAAATAAAGAAGAAAAAAGAACAGATAAAAGGCCCAAACGGCCAAAACCACGCAGCACGAATCCTGATGCATCCAGCGGTTCCGAACACAACTGAGGTTTAGCTTAAATCTCAATCGCCTGAGCGCTAGCAAATCCAAAAAAGAAAAGCAAACCGGAAGGGACAATCTCAAAAGGAAAAACCGGAAGGAGCAACCGGATGTCGGGGAGATAGAGAGAGAAATAAGGCAACGGCGTGCACAGGAGGAAACCGGCCAAGGACTAGCTGCACATGTGTATCGTACTATCGTCTCGCACCGAAAAGGTAACGGACCAGGAGGAAATCACGGGATGTCAAACAGACCAAGGCACACGCGGCAGAATCGGGAGGAGACAGCGCGAGATTTAATGCGATCGAGCGGCCGGGAATTTCTCGCGGGATTTACTACCGAGGAAGAAAAAAATTTTTTCGAGGAAGCCGAGGATTTGTTTCGGCTCCTTCCTTCACGAAGAAGGCTCAATCATTACTCCCCTTTCCCCTCCGCTCCAGGAAACCTACACTCCGCCGCCGCCGGTTACTGGCGGCCGCTACTCTCGGCGGGGGATGGGGAAAACATGGCGGCCCCGGCGGCCGGCGAAGGCGCCGCTGGGAGCCGTGGGAGTGAAGGACGCCCAAGGAGTTGCGGTGGTCCCCGTCGTCGACGGGGAGGTCGAGGCATCAGGGGCTCCGGTGGTCGCGGCGGCCAGGGACGGGGAGAAGGGGCCAATGGAGGAAGTGAAGGACGCCCAAGGGGTTGCTGTGGGGAAGATGTTGCGGCCACGGCGAGCGGCGAAGGCGCCACTGAAAGTGGTGGGAGTGAAGGACGCCGTCGACGGGGAGGTCGAGGCGTCGGTGCTAGGGGCTCCGGTGGTCGCGGCGGCCAGGGGCGGGGAGAAGGGGCCGATGGAGGAAGTGAAGGACGCCCAAGGGTTGCTGTGGGGAAGATGTGGCGGCCACGGCGTGCGGCGAAGGCGCCACTGAAAGTGGTTGGAGTGAAGGACGCCGTCGACGGGGAGGTCGAGGCGTCGGTGCTAGGGGCTCCGGTGGTCGCGGCGGCCGGGGGCGGGGAGAAGGGGCCAATGGAGGATGGGATTGCGGTGTGCCGGATGGACGCTCGCGATGGGGCTCCGGTTGTCGCCACGACACGACAGGAAGCGGCGGGAGTCAAGGACGCCAATGGGGTTGCGGCGGGGAAGATGTGGCGGCCACGGCGACCGGCGAAGGCGCCACTGCAAGCGGTCGCTCCGGTGGTCCTTGCGGCGGGGGCAGTGAGAAGGGCCACTGGAGGATGGGGCTCCGGTTGTCGCCACGACACGACAGGAAGCGGCGGGAGTGAAGGGAGCCAAAGGTGTTGCAGTGGGGAAAATGTGGCGGCCACGGCGACCGGCGAAGGCACCACTGGAAGCGGCTCCGATGGCCGTGGCGGTCAGGGGCGGGGAGAAGGGGCCACTGGAGGATGGGACTGCAGTGTGCCAAGCGGTGAGAGTGAAAGACGCCAAAGAGGTTGCGGTGGGGAAAATTTGGCGGCCACGGCGACCGGCGAAGGCACCACTGCAAGCGCTGGGATTGAAGGATGCTGAAGGGGTCGCGGTGATCACCGTCGACGGGGAGGTCGAGGCATCAGTTACTGGGGCCCCGGTGGTTGTGGTGGCCGAGGACGGTGAGAAGGGGACACTGGAGGAAGGGATTATGCTGTGCCAGGTGGACGCTCTCGATGGGGCTCCGGTTATCGCCATGACACAACAGGAAGCTGCCGGAGTGAAGGATGGCGAAGGGATCGTGGTGGGGGAAATGTGGCTGCCACGGCGTCCGGCGAAGGCACCACTGGAAGAGGTGGGAGTGAAGGACGCCGAAGGGGTCACGGTGATCACCGTTGACGGGAAGGTTGACGCATCAGTCATAGGGGCTCCGGTGTTCGGGCAGCTGGGGGCGGTGAGAAGGAGCCATTGGAGGAAGGGACTATGGTGTGCCAGGTGGACGCTCTCGATGAGGCTCCGGTTATCGCCATGACGCAACAGGAAGCGCTGGGAGTGAAGGATGCTGAAAGGGTTGCGGTGATCGCTGTCGACGGGGAGGTCGAGCCGTTGGTGCTAGGGGTTCCGGTGGTCGCGGCAGCCGAGGACGGGGAGAAGGGATCACTGGAGGATGGGATTGTGGTGTGCCAGATGGACGCTCTGGTTATCACCACCGATGAGAAGGAAGAGGTCTCGGTGCAAGGGGATCCTCCGGTGTTCCCCGCCGTTGACCAGAATGTCGATGCGCTGGTGGTGGAGGGGGTCACCGTGGAGGGGAATGGTAAGGTGGAGAAGGATGAGGAGGGGATCACCGTGAAGGAGAATGGTAAGGAGGAGAAGGATGAGGAGGCGATCACCGTGAAGGAGAATGGTAAGGAGGAGAAGGATGAGGAGGCGATCACCGTGAAGGAGAATGGTAAGGAGGAGAAGGCGATCACCGTGAAAGAGAATGGTAAGGAGGAGAAGGATGAGGAGGGGATCACTGTGAAGGAGAATGGTAAGGAGGAGAAGGATGAGGAGGGGATCAAGTGCCTGAAGCACTACTCCACGGCGCAGAGCATACTCATCGTTGGAGACGGGGACTTCTCCTTCTCGTTGGCGCTCGCCACCGCGTTCGGCTCAGGAGGGAACCTCGTCGCGACATCCCTGGACGATTACGGTTCAATATCCTTTCCCTTTTCTCTTGCAGCTTGTGATATGACCAAATGTGCATGGCTTTGTGTTCATACTAATTTGGATGCCGATACTACATTGTTTTTGGACATGGAACCATTGTAGCGTTGGGTACATACTAAGATACCATGTGTTAATTTGAGAATTCGTAGAGAACTCAGTATGTTCTGGTCTAAGAAGGACTCGGTTAGCATCAAGGCTACCTTAAATTGGATTCACATTCTATCGTAAAGGAACTATGCAATATACTTTAAAATGAGGTTGTAGTAATTTTATCTGAGCTCACAAGATTGTTAGTAATTTAACACATATTGTAGGCTGGAAAATATTTATTTTGTGAAGAACTTTGCCTTATCTCACTGAATCTAATTATGGTTCATGAAGAAATGTTCCAGTTTGTGTGTCGTACTGTTCTTACTGCCAGAAATTTGCTGTCATACTGTCTCTCACTGCTAGAAACTGTGTTATGAAAGGAATATGTGTACTCATGTGACATCCTGGCCCAAGATTTAAAGGGGTTGATAGACTACCCATACTAACTTAATACATCTTCTTTTCCGGAAGCTCATCGCCATAGAAACAAGAGTGTGCACGAGTGAGGACAAAAGACGCTGGAAAGACTCGTGTTGATTTGTGGGGCCGGTCTAAAATCTTAGGGAGCTACCGGGAGTAACTACTGCCAGCCCGGGAATGGCTGAGCTGTGTTACAAGTGGTGCATTGAGAATCACTTTTGCCTTTTCTAGTTTTTTTTTCTTCATTTTGCATTGTTTGGAACCGAACATTGTGAACTGAACAACTTCAGTGCATGTTATCTTGAGCCTTGTTGGTTACTCTGTTTTATCTTTTTACACTGAGATCCCCTTTTTTGCTGATGAGAGCTGTTTATGGTAATGTTTGTTTGACATAGTTATGCACCTTGCAGCCCAAATCACAAACACACCATTAGTTTATTTACAACGTCATCATGTCAAGGGAGGCTCAACCACTATGAGAAAGTGCCCTTGGAGCAAAAAAAAACTGAAATGAACGAGTGAGAACATCAATACACTGAAAACATATCTGGGCATCAGGCTAACTCACAAAAGGATCTCTATTTCATTCCAAGTCACAACCACTTTTTGTTACTTTCTTTTGTGAAATTGTTGTATTTATATAGTTTTTGCTCTTCTGATTTCTTATTTGTTTCACTCCTAATTCTGAAGCACATAGGGTTAATGTTTTTATTATGATTTTTGTGACCATTTCTAGATGAACTTATCTGTTTTCTCTACGTTCTTTTTGGAATCCTCTTGTACAGGGCTTCTAACGATTAAGTATGGCAAAGCTGAATCTAATATAAGAGAGCTGAAAAGATTGGGGGCCACAGTTTTGCATGGCGTTGATGCAAAAACGATGAAGCTTCACTCATATCTAGAGATGAGACGATTCGATCGCATTGTCTTTAATTTTCCTCATGCTGGGTTCAGAGGAAGAGAGAAGCAGCTGCATGCAATCAAGTATGTGTACTAATGGTTGGTTAATTCATGGATTAGAAAATCACTCTCATTTTTCATGTAGGCTGATTGCATGATAATTGGTCTTCCTGTGGTTTAAGTTTGATTTTTTATCTGTAGGCATGAATCTGTGTATGCGTCATCATCATGTTAGGTCGTTTTACATAGAAAATTTGTGCGCAGGTGCATGCAACATTGCATAGAATCTCTTGGAAGTTTTTATTATTTTGGGTATAGGCTAACGACTGTCTATCACTGCTAAACTTAAGTATGTGATCACCCACACTGTACTCATTGGTTGAAATGCACTGAATCTATATCCGTATGATAAGAATAAATAGCACTTTAAATAATTTACAGTTTTACACAGATTGTATCTAGTGAAGATGATATTTTATCTTGTCATATAGATGGAAAAGATCCCATACAACCTTCAATCCAAGCATAATAAACTAAGAATATTTCTGTTGAATTCTTGAACCTTGTTGTAAATCTCTTTATGCATCACTTGCACTTAATACTTATTGCTAGTTGCTTCTATTCATGTGCTAGTACCCGCTAAACAAAGGCATTTGAACTATAATATGAAATTGTTTTTGTGACCTATGAGCAAAAGTTTTTATGCATATGAAGTAAGATTGGCCATAAGAAGTTAAATGTTTGTGTGCCAATGATCGTTAACTGATTTTTTTTCTTATTGAGTGGAGTTAACCAAACAACTTCTCAGAATTTAATGCTTTAACACGCTTTTAGGACCTCGGGTTTCTTAGTCATTAACTTGTTGTTCATTCTGACATGTAGGGCGCATCAGCAGCTGGTGCATGCGTTTTTAGCAAATGCGCGGCAACTGCTTCGGCCCAATGGTGAAATCCACCTTAGCCACAAGACAGGATCTCCTTATGATGCATGGGATATCGAGCAACTCGCCTACGAGTCTTGTCTTGTCATGGTTCAGAAAGTTGATTTTTCTAGGGATGACTACCCTGGTTATAACCAAAAGAAAGGAGATGGTGTAACGTGCGATGAATCTTTTCCACTAGGTCCTTGCTGCACTTATATGTTCTGCGTTGGAGACGTAGAAAAGCTGAAGCAAGCGCATGAAAACAGGAAAAAGCTGAAGCAAGCGCATGGAAACAGGAAAAAACTGAAGCAGAAGCAAGCGCATGGAAACAGGTTGGTTCGATCTCATCATGCCTTGGTGGCAGCGAATTCTATCCTGGCATATCGGCAACTGACATGATGTGGCCATATAATCTGCATCCAGCATGGCCTCAGCCACATTTTCCTCCAGTTCACTTGCCAATAGCATTTGATCCTTCCTCCTTTGGAGTTGCTGAAATGGAACAACCAGTCAACTGTTATGGCACTTCCTTTTATCACCAGGACATGGTCCAGCCAACACATCAGGAGCAGCCTTGGTACCAAGAGGGACCTCCAATTGAGCCACCATGGACACCCCAAGAACATCAGAGTCAGCAAAGTGAGTACGAAATTCACAGGCAATTGACGCTGTCCCTTGAAGATCGCTACATGGAATATGTTGAGAGGCAGGCGATGTTAGAAAATGGAAATGTTGATTCAAGCCTATGGCAGACGGTGAATTGAGGACCCTTCTGGAGGCTGTGTGTCTCTGCTACAAGGGTTCACTAGAGCAGAGAAACGTTTGGCTGTGGGACCCACCTCTGTAAAAACAACAGAATCAATCTTCTCATCTTCCACATCCTTCTACCGCTAACTATATGCTTCCAGACCACTTTTTTCTTTTTAAAAAGCTATATATGTGTTTTCGGACCAGAAATATGCCAATCCATCCTGGGATGTAGACTCGTGAATGAACAGTGTATATGTTTTGTCATTGTCTACTGATTGAGTTTAATGTTAATGCCTATACTCTATCGATCTATAGACAAGTATGATGATGTGCTCAGTAGTACCATTACAAAGTCGTAGCTTGCTGAGCGTGTTTCCTTTTCCTGTCTATAAATTGGTCAGGCGAAGTTCCTTTTTTTGTAGATCAATAACAACAGAAGACGTTGTGTCTTGTGTACATTGTTCACAGCACAAGCAAAAAAAACTGGACGTCCTGTACAACATCTTTTTGTTTTTCTTTTTTGAAGAGGGGACGGGGAGGAGGCTTGAAGCTATTTGGAGTTGATCAAGTCCCGCCATCTACTTGCCCCCTCCTTTAGGCATCAAAGGTGGATGATGCGTCGACAAGTTTTTTTTTTTGCACAATAGTGGTTGCCCTTAGTACTTACTCGTATGTTTGTTCATTGTTCTGTTGTTGATATTCAGCGTTCTGATAGAAAATCATGAATGTGCCAGTAGCATTATTCAACCCATGTCCATTCAGTGTGGATGCAGCGAGCAACTCCAGTAAAGGTTCACCGTACTCAAGTTCAATGTTAGTTGCGTCGATGTTGTCAAAGTTCGAGAGATCCATCACAATATTCTGCTGTCGATATGCTGATTTAGAAGTTCAATGTTGTGTTGCCGATATTCAGCGTTTCTCATCAGAATTCCCACGAATATGTATATGCATCCTTTTTGAAAGCCGAGTGGTTGTTGTGATGTACTGATTTAGCATCATTGAACGCATGTCCATCCAGTCCAGTGTGTATTAGAATTCAGAAATCTAGTAAAGTTGCAGCGTGCGATTCAGAACTCCAGTGAAATCTGCTCAAGTTCTATATAGGTTACATGGAGAAGATGACGGCCAGTTCCATATCACATATGCGCGGCCGTGCCGATGTCGTCAAAGTTCCAGAGCTCCATCATCACGCACTCCTCCTGCCGTGGCAGCTGATGCGCGTAAGCCACCTCCGGCGCCACCGCCATCACCGGCACCGCATCAGCCATGTAGGGCTGCTGGTGGAAGAAGCTGGCCATGTCGTAGCCATCCATGAGGTCGCGGCCGTGGACGACGATGTCATCATCGTAGTCGTCCGGGTCGGGCGGCGGGTCCTCGTTGGGGAAGTTGACCTTGGCCTTGGCCCCGCGGATGCGGCGGGCGGCGCGGTCGTAGGCGCGCGCGGCGGCCTCGGCGGTGGCGAAGGTCCCGAGCCAGACGCGCGCGCCCTTGGCCGGGTCCCGGATCTCCGCCGCCCACTTGCCCCAGGGGCGGCGCCGGATGCCGCGGTACAGCGTCTTGCGCTCACGCTTCCTGCTCGGCTCCTCCGCTGCAGCTGCTCGTACGTGCGTGCACCGGCCGTATAAGAAGAAGAAATGCTCACGGCCGCGTGGCAGGAAATGGTTTAGACGTACCTTGGTGATCGGGTGGAAACGTGGCAGGGTAGAGCTCGTGGTTCGTTGGGTCGTCGAGTACGTCGTCCGGCCAGAAGTCGGTGGTGCAGAGGCTCCGCTTGCTGCCGCCGCCGCCGCCGGGCGTCCGGTGGTGGCCGCGCTCCGGGACGAACTCGGAGATGATCGCGCCGCCACACATTCTGTATGCAGCTGCTCAGGCGGTGGTGTCGCGCGCCTGGTCGTGTCGTGTGGGTCTCTGTGTATGTAGGAGCAGGGAGAAAGGTGGTGGCGGTGGAGGTGATGTGGCGAGGTGATGATCGGAGTCGTGTGGCGGGCGCGCTTAAGTAGAGGCCGACGATTCGCCGCGTGACTGAATCCCTCGGTGGAGGGTGACGGGGCTGTAACGATCGCAGCGGCTTCCTCGGACGGGCGAAACCGGCGGACGCCGCCGCTGCTTTTCTCCCGGCGGTGAATTCGTGCACGTGACATGGACCCAAATCATTAGATATCGCTAAACAGTTGCGCCCTCCCAATTATCTAAGTACCTTTTGTTAGAAGAACTATAGTTAAGTGCCTGAGCTACGAGCCTACGAACTCGGACCCCCGGTTTTTACATATAGACGTGTGGTGTAGCGTAGCCGCCTCTGTTTTCATGAAAGTTCTTTACTCGGAAGTTGCAGCAACGTAATTGCCTAATTGGGGTGTGCATGCTGGACAGTGAACACTGTACTAGTACTGCGTACCGGCGGAGCGCGTAACCGGCGGCGGCCCACGGGATGCGGCGGCCTTCAACGCGGCGCGGTGCATTATCATCCCGTGGACGCTCGTCTTTTGACCTTGTCTGACTTGACGCTTGACGGGAAAGATCGCGTTGCACTGCCAAGTCGCTATCTTTCGAGCAAGTTATTATGCATACTAGTGGAATTTGACGCGGCGGCACGCCGCGCCCTTGGTGAGAAACTTTGCTGTCATTTTGGTTTGTTCATCAATGTTTATATTTAAGTTTGGTGACAATGGGAAAAGGCAAAGAAAAAGGTAAGAGAATAGAAAAAATGAAAGCACGTAAAGGAAAAGAAGCAATTTGTCATCTCGAGTATCTCTAGTTATATGTTGTTCAGTTATGGTTGTCTTTTACCGTAAATATTTATTTCAACTCCATAATTAGAGAGGATGCAATATGTGAGCATTCATTAAATTTGACTGAATGTAATTAGGGGAAATTTGATCAATGTTTATATTTAAGCCTGGTGACAATCACTAGTACAGAACGACACATCGGAAACGGGCCAAAAACCCCTTCGGCAACGGAGAAAGGGTTCGTGTCCCCGACTCTGTCACTGATGTGAAGGCCTTCATCGGTAACGGAGGCAAAAAACCGTTTCCGATGAGGTCTCCATTTGGCAACGGTTGTGCGCAGACCTCCGTTGCTTTAGTTTTTCTACATCAGATACAGAGTTTTCCATCTACCCGTTTGCACTGAGCTTTTCTCATATTTCGGTTATATGCCATAATACATGAAAGGCTGATTGCACAATGCACTAAAACGTTATTCAATTCATAACATAGAACAAATGCCATCATTACATTGGTATACAATAATATCACCATTTTTTACAATTTGACTACAATCATATCTATCACACATTGGCATAATGTAATATCACCTATTACACTTTGACTACAATCATGAACTCTAAACCTATAAGCAACTAACCTAACAAGATGGAAGGCTGGCTTAATTAGCCTTCCATCTTTAACTTGGAGCTCACCTTCTATGAGCTCTCGGTCGTCGCTGTACCCACTCCAAGACCAGTATCCACGAAATTTCCTTGCCTTAAGGTTTCTGGTTCTCGGAATGATACATTGGTACTTTTATGCAGTGTTGCCGAAATAAACTCCTGCGTGAAAGAAAAAAAACTATTAGCGAAATGTACAAAATACATCTGGATATTAAAAAAGTCAGTGGCTATTTTCCAGCAACTGCTTTGTTCGGTTGCCATTTTCGAGAAACTGCTAAGATCAACGGCAAATATCCAGGAACTGCTCTGTTTGCTGGCAGACAGTTCGCATTCCTTCCTTCTCTTCTTCCTCGTTCCACCCCAATCCCCCACCCGCCATGGACGACCGCAACAGAATAACAGAGACAACTACCGTCCGTACCCACAGCACCGTTCTGGAGGTGATGTACACGAACGAGGAGCATACCGTGGAGCGGATCCTCAACAAGTACGAGGAATGGCTAGCAGAGGAGAAGCATCGGTTCATCGGCCTTGACATCGAGTACACCCGTGATCGTCGGCACATGGCTGTCCTGCAACTCGCCATGCGCCAGCATGTCCTCGTGTTCCACTGGTGCAAGTCCAAGAAGAATTGTCCAGAGTTGGGCAAATTCTTTGAACGCAAGAATATCACCTTCGCAAGCGTGGACATCACCAACGATAGCAAGGTGCTTTCTTCTGTCGGCTTCCACATTCCACGGGAGTACTACGTGGACATCGAACTCGTATACAAAATCAAGGGTGGAGACAAGAGGGACGGAATGGGTGATCTAGCGGCAGACCTCATCGACAAATTATACGCCAACATGAAGAATGAGTTCCCATCCACCCAGCACGATTTTTGGCAGCGGATGACGCTGCACAAAGTTAACCTCGACTACGCAGCAATAGATGGGTATGTGACCTACGAGTTGTATCGCAAGATCCTAACCTTGAAGGACAGGCTACGTCCAACATGGCAGGAAATGCTCTGCCCTAGGTGCAAGAATGCCCTAGGTGAATTGCAATAGGCTTTGGATGTGGGTGTTTAACTAGTTTGTACAGTTGGTGCTTTAACAATAAGTGTTTGTAATTATCAAAACATGTATGTGTGAATTTGCACTAGGAATTTGTTTATGTGATGAAATGCTCATACGTAGAACCTAGTTCATCGGCATCACAGCCGGTCACAGAAAGATTTATACCTTTCACCCGGCGGGAGAGGAGGTGCAGGCCTCTGCCAGATGCGCTGAGATGCTACCAGCGCGTTGCGACGCAATCACCTCCTCCTCCTTCTCCTTCGTCGACATCCACCTCCTCCTCCTTCTCCAGATCAGACACCACCTACAGATCCTCCACCACCTCCAGATCGGCCACTTCCTCCTCCAGATCGGCCACTTCCTCCTCCAGATGGGTTTCTGCTGGTAGATCCGCCGGAGGTGCTGCACCACCACCTCATGAATGACCTCCTCCACATCGGCCTGGCTCAGAAGAAGCCGGGCATCACCGGAGGAGGAGGGCGTCAGATGGTGGCGCTGCCGCATCATTAGCGGACGCATGGCCGCCTCCAGATCGACCTTCCCCTCACGAAGGGCTGCCGCTAGAACGGTGCTGCCGCGGCGGCTAGAGCCGCGGCCGCCATGGCCGGATCTAGAAGCGCCGACAGAGGAAGCAATTAGAGAGAGTGAGGAGAGTTGAAAGCCACAGTGTGCGGCGGCTAGGGTTGGAAGAGAGAAAGTGAGAGAGTTATAATGAGACCGAGCCGGCCGGCAGTATATATAAGCACCACATTGGCAACGGACATTTTATATAACCTTTTCCATTGATTTTACACCAGCGAGAGAGTAAACTTACTAACAGGTACTCTACATATGAACGCAGAGACCACTTAGCAGCTAATGCTACTACATACGGACATGATAATGAAGTAAACGATTACATATATGCTACTACTAGCTAATGCTACTACTAGCAGCTGCTGATGAAGACTCGGGCTCGTCGTCGCTGTACACGAGTGCGTCCCTCCGGTATAAGGTACCGTCGAAGATCTTGATGAAGAACCCGTTGTCGCCGTCGAACTCGAAGCACAAAAAGTGCCCCTGCTCAAGCTTGTATGCTTGGGCGAATGACTTCCATCCCTGGCCGAGGTACAAATTCCCCCCGGCACTCACGGCCGTCTTCACCGCCCAGCTGCCGTTCTCGCAGTCCTCCATCTTCAGATGCATGGTAGCTGCCACCATGCCTTGGAGCTTCTCTGCGAACGCCCTCGGGAGCCTCAGGCGGCTCTCGATGCCCTTGTACAGGATAACCAAGAACTCGAAGCCGCGCAGCTCCGGGGACATGTCTTCAGAGGACGGTGAGGGCGACACCGACGGCGTGGCATTGCGGCTGCGCCCCCTACCACGGCCGCGCCCTCGTCCACGGCCGCGACCGCTGATGGTACCTCTCGCCGGGGACATGTCTTCAGAGGACGGTGAGGGCGACACCGACGGCATGGCATTGTGAAAGGATCGAGTAGGTTGACTAGAGGGGGGGGTGAATAGGCAACTACAAATTTTCTTTTTCTTTTAATCAAATTAGGGAATTGCTCAAATATAAGTTCTCTAGATATGCAACTAGGTGAACAAGCCTATATGATGAGCAATAAACAAGCTAGCAAGATATACTAAACAAGTTAAGCTAGCAATCCAAGTAAAGGAAGGATAAGAGATAACCACACGGTGACGCGGAGATGATTCCCGAAGTTCACTTCCCAATGGAAGCTACGTCTTCGTTGGAGCGGTGCGGGGTCACAAGTGAGCCCCGAATAGCCTTGATATGGCACACCGTATCTCCCTCGTGTTATCCTCCAATGAGGAGTTCCACGAGTCACTATATGATGCCCTAGAGGTCGGCAACAAACCTTAACAAGGATGAGGCACACTCCACAACTCAATTGGAGGCTCCCACCGAATTCCCGCGGCTCCCAAAGCCACAAGAATCACAAGGCCAAGGCACGCATCCACAACTCAATTGGAGGCTCTTGGCTTTTCCCCGTGGCTACCAAAACCACGAAGAACACAAACTTCCGTCTAGGGTTCAACGAACCCAAGAGGTAACAAGATCCGCTAGGGATTAGTGGGGGGAATCGAAATTGCTTTGGTGGAAGTGTAGATCAAGACCTCCTCCGTCACTCCTCAAAGTATGAAGGTGTTTGGACCGATGGAGTGGAAGGTCTTGGAGATTGAAGCTTTGCAACAATGGTGGAGAGAGATTTTCAAAAGCCTAGCTTCTTTGGAGAAGAAGACTAGTATATATAGCTCCACACAAAAATCTGGCCGTTGGAAAGTTTTCTGCGTACGTGCGGTACTACCGGACCAAAAGTACCGGTACTACCGAACGGCAGGAAGCAGTAGTCAACAGGCGCATTTTGACCAGGCGCGCGCACCCCCGGTACTACCGGAGTTTCCAGCGGTACTACCGGACGGCGCACGGCCGGTACTACCGGAATTAATTCCGGTACTACCGGATAGGAATTCCTCAGATCCAGTACCGTTTGGCACGCACGGTCGGTACTACCGGAATTAATTCCGGTACTACCGGATAGGATTTCCTGCGAACCAGTACCGTTTGGCGTTCACCGGTACTACCGGGCCATTTCATCCGGTACTACCGGAGCCAGGAAAAGTGTGCCAAACAGAGCATTTTCCAGGGAATAGGATGGCTGTGGTGTGCATATTTGGTTTGTGCAAAATATGTGAACAAGATTGATTCCGCCCACACCTCCACATCGGATCCCCCTCTTGATAGTACGGTTTTCCTATAAAGTGAAACCTAGGAAAACTACAACTTCTCGCTTGACGCTTGTAGAGGAGAAATCCCACCATCATGTGTGAAAATATAAGATGTACCTGTAAGTCTTTTAGCACACAATTAGTCCGCTAATTGTGTTGTCAACAAACATCAAAACATATAGGGATAGAAATGTCCTTTCAATCTCCCCTTTTTGGTGTTTGATGACAACACAATGTTTAGCGACAAAAGATTTGCAAAAGACAAGCGGGCTCCCCTGAATGTGTGCATTATTTGTAATTTGCGTTTGAATGCAAAACACACCATATTCATGTGGGAAGAGCACCCCTTATATTTTACAAACCTAGCAAGTTTAACTAAATAGGCATATGAAAAATAACTTGCCAAACCATGTAAGACATAACCAAGGATAGACATGCTAAATAAGTCTATTACATAGCACCACATAGTCTTAAACAAATAGGTTCATGCATGTCTTACACCATGCGCAACGACAACGAAGTTCATAAACAAAATAAGATGGAACACAAGCGGAAAGAATCAAAGCAAGAGCAAGCTTGTGTCCCTCCCATGCAAATCCCATCGATAAATCCTACTAGAACAATTCTCCCCCTTTGTCATCGAAATGCCAAAAAGGGAGAAGCGCGATGCTAAGAAGCGTCCCATGGAGAGTCACTCTCCACCCATGCTGCGGTGGACAGGGGTACGAGCCGGATCATCATCATCTTCAGGGGCATCCTCTTCGCTCCAATAACCATGCTTGGAGATCCACTCTTCCTTGGGGGTGATTACCAAATCACCGGGTTGCTCGGGAGAGTGCTCAATGCCCATGTGTCTCATCATTGCCTTCTTGTGATGGACATGAGCCTCCCACATGCGTTCTTGGATGTCCAACTTGAAGCAAAGAGCCCTCTTGGCCTTGATTTGAAATTTCTTGAACCACGAAGGTTCCTCAAGAGGTGGAGCACTAGAACTAGCCCCAACATCCGGAGCACTAGTTGAGCCTCTAGCAGTTTTGGATTTCTTTCTGTCCTTGGGTAGAGTGTGTGCCTTCCTTTGCGGTTGCTTGACATCGTGCTTGATCACGGGCAGACCATCCTCCAAAAGGTTCTCACCTTTCTTTGCATCCATTTGTTACAAATGAGGGCCATGATAAATGGCGCATAAATGGGAACCCTCTTGTCAATAACATTCAGCCACATCTCTTGATATATGAAATCCATGACATCAAGTTTTCTTCCTTTCCCTTGATTGTCCTTTGAATTAGCCATGAGATCAATAGTGTAAGAATGCACTTGGTCCCAATTCCCAATCCGGGGAGCAAGACACTCTCGATAGATGCGGTGCAGAATCTCAAATGGTTGAATTAGATCCTCGGTTTGACCCGGAATTCCACCTTCCATAGTAATGGGAGCAAGCAACTCCTTGCCACCAGATTCATCATTTGAGTGGCATCTCCACCCACTAGGGGAGCTTGAACCTCCATCACGATAACCACCCAAAACAGTCCCAAATTCATTCATTGTGGCTTCAAGCATTGTGTCTTTGGTCATCCATTTGAGGGTCCGAGCATTGTCATTGCCAAAGTGAACTGTTGAGTAGAATTGAAGAATATAGTACTCAATGTATGGATGGTTGAAGGTCATAATGTAATGAGACCAAATTCTCCACACATAGCAAGAGCTTCGGCAAAGTAGGCTCTAAGCATATCCTTCTTCATGTGTTCAATGTCAATGGAGTGTTGAGTGACCACTTTGTGTTTGTTTGTTGACCTCACGTAAACTTCTTGATAAACCCGTTCTTGCTCATTGGTGTGGAAGTGAGGGTTTCTCACACTCGGGAACCTCTTCTTGTCATAAGGATTGATCTCCCTATAAGCCCGATACTCATGAAGGCGAAGTTTGGTGAATGGCTTTGGAATGGCTTGCTTTTGGACGGGCTGACGGCCTTGAGTTCTGGCTGTGGATCTTGTTGGCACTATCTCTTCCGCAGATTCTTCTTCAGATTCTTCCTCAAATTCATCTTCATTTGACTCAATGATTCTAGGCCTCTTGTCTTTACGACCGTAAAACCCGTGTCCACCACGGCTACCTGTGAAATAGCATATATAGGTGCAGAGGGAACATGGGTAAGTGCACAAGTTCATGAATTTGTAAAAACAAACTAGTTGCTAAGTGTAGAAATTAGTCAAAATTGCCAGGTTCCGGTAGTACCGGAGGAAATCCTCCGGTAGTACCGGCCGCGATACAGGACAGATTTGACCATGGGGAGCAACGCGAATCTGTGACAAATCGAAAAAATGGCTACACAAAGTGACTAGCTAGTGCTAACCCAGACCAAAAGGAGTCTCCCCACGAATTTAACCAACAATAAGTGGAGCTACCGATGATTTGCCCTAGCACATCTTAGGTTTCAAATAGAGACCAAAAAAGAGCACGAAAAGGGCAAATACCGGAGGCCATCAGAGAGGAGATGAGTGGGAACGGCTTCCACGGAGCAGATCCGGCCGGGGATGGCTGGAAAAGTTGCCCGCGGAGGCGGCCCGTCGGAATCGGAGGAGAGGTCTGGGGCAGCGAGGTCAGTGCGAGATGTGGTTTTGGGGAAGAAGAGCTCTTCCCCGACCCGCACATGTACTTGATTCGAACCGCACGCCCGGTAGTACCGGGCGCACACCCGGTAGTACCGCCGATCGGGAAATCGCAGGTTTTCAAACTGCTACTTCCCAGGCGTCGGTAGTACCGGAACTTGGTACCCGGTAGTACCGGGACCTGGAACAATCAAGAACAAATTTTTGAAAAATTGAACTTGTGCAGGGAATTTCAGATGGTTTTATGAGATGAGATCATGGCATAGGTTAAGATAATTCAATGTAGGCTTTGGATAAACACTTGGAGTTCAAGATGCAACATGGAAAACCCAACATCCAAGAGTTTCTTCAAAAGATAGAGCAAGGTCTAAAAATACCCAAATAATTCAATTAAAACCAACTCCTCAAGGAAAGAGGAGGGCGGTGGCCGTAGCCACCATGTTTGAGTATGTATGACTTGTAGCCGCGAAGATATATCTTGGGCTCAAAATCACAACTCATCTTTGAAGCACATTTTAGTCACAAAAGTGACAATTATGCAAGATTTGTCTATTTGCGCATAATGGGGGAGTGATGACTCATGAATTGAGCTACACTCCCCCTATGTCCATGCCTACATCCAAACCAAATAATATTGTCTAATAGGGGTAGGTATGCAAGAAGTCCACTAAGTCCAATTGCTTATGTCCACCACATTTAGTTCTCCTCTCAACTCCTTGAATCTTGCTTCACCAAGAGGCTTTGTGAACATATCGGCGAGTTGATGCTTGGTGTTGACATACTTGATTGCAATATCACCCTTCTCAACATGATCTCGAATAAAATGATACCGATCTCAATATGCTTGGTCTTCCCATGAAGAACCGGATTGTGAGCAATTTTGATGGCACTTTCATTGTCACATAAAAGAGGCACTTTGTCACAAATGACACCATAATCCTTTAAAGTTTGCCTCATCCATAATAATTGTGCACAACAACTTCCGGCGGCAATGTATTCGGCTTCGGTGGAGGACGAGGCCACACAATTTTGCTTCTTGGAAGACCAACTCACAAGGACCTACCAAGGAATTGGCAAGTACCCGAAGTTGATTTTCTATCCATTTTGCAACCCGCCCAATCCGCATCCGAATAACCTACAAGATCAAAGCTTGTCCATGGGGATACCAAAGACCATAGTTAGGAGTATCCATCAAGTATCTTAGAATCCTTTTAACCGCGGTTTCATGACTTTCCCTAGGACTTGATTGGAATCTTGCACACATACCCACACTAAACATAATATCCGGTCTAGATGCACAAAGGTAAAGCAAAGATCCAATCATAGAACGATAAAGCTTTTGATCAACTTCCTTACCATCCGGATCTAAGTGAAGATCCGCCTTGGAGTCCATGGGAAACTTATATGGCTTGGCATTGTTCATATCAAATTTCTTGAGCATGTCCTTAATATACTTGGCTTGACATAAGAATGTTCCTTCTCTCATTGGTGGATTTCAAAGCCAAGAAAATAATTCAATTTTCCCATCATGGACATCTCAAATTCCTTGGTCATTAGCTTAGAGAATTGATCACTAAATTCATGGTTAGTAGAACCAAAGATAATATCATCAACATATATTTGGCATACGAAAAACTCTCCATTTATCCTTTTTGTAAAAAGGGTGGGATCTATTACCCCAATTTCAAAGCCACGGTCTACTAAGAACTCCTTGAGATGATCATACCAAGCACGTGGAGCTTGCTTGAGCCCATAAAGAGCCTTATGTAGTAAGTAGACATGGTTAGGAAATTTAGGGTCTTCAAAACCCGGAGGTTGTTTCACATACACTAATTCATTTAGTGGACCATTTAGAAAAGCACTTTTAACATCCATTTGATATAAGTAATTTATGAGTAGATGCATAGCAATTAGTAAGCGAATGGATTCAAGTCTAGCAACGGGGGCATAGGTTTCACCGTAGTCGACTCCTTCGATTTGGGTGTAGCCTTGTGCAACCAATCTTGCTTTGTTGCGATGACTTGACCATGTGAGTCTTGCTTGTTCTTGAATATCCACTTGGTTCCAATGACATTATGGATGTGTCTTTGGGTCTTTCAACTAATGACCACACTTTGTTGCGCTCGAAGTTGTTCAACTCTTCATGCATAGCCGCAACCCAATCCATGTCTTCAAGAGCATCATATACCTTGAGAGGTTCTAAGCTAGACAAACAAGAGACATGACCACAAAAGTTAGATAATTGATTGCGTGTGGACACACCCTACGAATACTCCCAAGGATTTTCTTTGAAGTGTTGTTGTTGATCCAATTTGATGCACGCCGGATGACCGGCGTTCCATGGCTTGACCAATTGTTTCACCAACACAATATCTTCATCATTGCCTTCATCTTGTTCATGGTCAACCCGAAGTGGAGTTCTTGGAGTTGGGGTTCATCATGTTCTTGTTCACCACTAGAGTTGGGTGGGTCTTGACCATTTCTTGTTCATGTGGATAATATCATGTTCTTGTTCTTGATAGTTTGTTGATCAATTGTTGAGGTGGATGGCTCAACTTGAGTAGAACTTGTTCCTTCTTCTTGAGTATCAACAATAGGTTCTTCAATAGGAATAAGTTCCCTATGCCCATAGTTCTTATGGCTTGAGATGGAGGTCATCACCTACATCATCATGATCAATATGCTCCGCTTGGGAGCCATTATCCTCGACAAACTCCACATTCATAGATTCTTCAACACATCCGGTGGATATGTTGTAGACCCTATAAGTATGAGAGTTTGCGGCATATCCAACAAGAATACCATCAAAAGATCTAGATTCAAATTTAGCAATTGCAACCTTTAATGTAAACATGGCATTTGCAACCAAATACTCGAAAGTAAGAGACATTTGGCTTTTTACCGATAAGGAGTTCATATGGTGTCTTTTCCATGAGAGGACGAAAGAAGAGCCGGTTTGAGTAGTGGCAAGCGGTGTTGATGGCTTCGGCCCAAAAGTTGTATGGGGAATGAAATTCGGCCAACATAGTTCTTGCCATATCAATAAGAGTGCGGTTCTTCCTTTCGGCGACACCATTTTGTTGGGGAGTATATGCAGCGGAATATTGGTGTTGAATGCCCTCCCCACTTAGGAAATCATCCATAGTGTAATTCTTGAACTCCGTACCATTGTCACTTCTTATTGCCAAAATCTTGGAGTCATATTGGCGTTGAACTAGGGTTGCAAAGTCAATGAATATCTTTTGAGTTTCACTCTTCTCTTGATGTAGAAAGTCCAACAATATCTTGAATAATCATCCACAATCACCAAACAATATTTCTTGCCACCAAGACTATCATATGTGGGAGGCCCAAAGAGATCCATATGAAGGAGCTCCAAAGGCCTCTTAGTGGAGATAATGGTCTTCTTGGGGTGATTCTTTTCATGCATCTTTCCGGCTATGCAAGCACTACAAGGACGATCTTTGGAAAAATTAACATCGGTTAGTCCTACCACGTGTCCACCCTTCACAAGAGTTTGTAAATTTCTCATACCGACATGGCCTAGCCGGCGATGCCAAAGCCAACCCTTGTCGGATTTAGCCATTAGACACGTGGCAATTTGAGTGGTCTCTTTCGAGAAATCGACCACATACAAACCGTTCTCACGAAATCCAACAAAGGCTACTTTAAGAGATTGAGTGAAAAGGATGGTCACGTGGTATTTATTAAAGATAACGGTGTAACCGGCATTGCATAATTGACCAACGGAAAGTAAATTATATGAAAGGGATTCAACAAGGAGGACCTTCTCAATGGATAACTCCGGAG